>CP135536.1:3608926-3711288 GCA_032402905.1 Khaya senegalensis
TTTAATATATTTAAAATAAAATTAATTAGTATTTGAAAAAAATATTATCATAAATATTATAAAAAATATAATAAAATATAAATAAAAATATTAACGAATGATACGATTACAATATATTTAATTGTTTAATAATTGTGTCGCTTTATAATTTTTATTTTTTTTACATAATTATTAAATAAGTCGAATTTGAATTGCCCTTTTTTAACACGACATGAATATGACATGATACAAATATAGTATGAAAAATTACCATCTCCAATTATATACATGCATTACAAAAAAATTATAACAATATTTTAATTTACATACTTATATATTTTTTTAAAAGCTCCTTTTTTGCTCATGTTTGCATTTTTATGACTTTTGGCAAGAGTTTGTGTTTGACAAAAAAAATATATTAGATTTTTTTGATGTTTATTATATTTGTATGTTGTTAGTATTTTATGCAAGTAAAAAGACTTCAAGAAAGGGAAAGATAATGCCTAGAGAAAGAGATTTAAAAATGGAACGAAAATTTGAAGAAAAATATAATAGTGTAACTATGAGTTTTGATACCTCTTATTAAGTAGCTTTTATTTCAGAAAGAAGTCCAAGTAAGCATAAATATTAATCATTAAAATATTAGAAATTAAATCAAGAGTCAAAAAATTTGAGTATAAAATTGTGTAAAAAAGAGAAAATATTGAACCTATTTCACATAAAAAATTTGTGTATAAAATTATGTTTAAAAAGAGAAACTATTAAACTTATTTCACACACACACATACACACAAGCTTATGAATCATTTAAATAATAACTTTTTTATCATTATCATTTAAGCTTATTTGTTATACATTTTGAATGGAATGCATTCAAGAGTTAGTCTTCAATAACTTGCATATTATTAGTTTCGATTTGCTTTGGTATCATCAGAAGGACAACTTTAGCCTTCAATTAGTTTTGCGCAAGGGATAGCTAAATTCCCCTCACTTTGTGCACATTTAACTAAAGTTATACTTGTTATTTATATTTCAACTAACATGCTTGAAACTAGGGATGTCACAAACCGTAATCACCAAAAAATAACATAAGCCCTTGTGCATAGGGCAACCTTATGGGATGTTTACCTTATTGATTGCTACCATTGAAGTTTTACTCTACCTATTATTCTTTCTTGAGAACAATGCTTAGCATAGATTATCAAGACACATAAGTGTTGTGGTGATAGCTCGAAGTGAAGAACACCTTACATTACCCCGTTTTATTTAGCATGCTTTTTTTTTTAATTTATCACTTTAGTGTATACTTCTCTCAAGTATCGATGAAATTGGTGGAATGTCTCGCACAAACTCTAATACCAATTATTATAGGCTACTTCTTTAGCTTGTGTGACACTTTTTAAATGGGATGCATTCAATGGTTAACCTTCAACAATTTGCATGTTACTGATTTTGATCTATTTTGGTCTCATTAAGACGACGACTTTATCCTTTGACCAATTTTGTGCAAAAGATGGCCAAATCTCCCTTTACTTTACATACATAGAATTAGAGTTACGCTCGTTGTTTATGACAATTAGCATGTTTGGAATTAAGGGTGTGACATCATTTACACTAGTTTCAAGCTCTATTCATGATGTCTCAAGTTTTGAGAATTTAGTTTCAATTATTGGCTTTTATGTTTTAATTTTATGTACAAGTATTTGTGCATAAAAACATCCACAATTTAGCCGTGTGTACTCCATTGGAATTGATTTTAAGTCTTCGCCTACATACTTCAAGTGTTTTGCACTATATTTCAAGTTTTTTTCATAACGTTTCAAGTTTTAAGAATTTAGTTTCAACTCTTTACTTTTGTATTTCAAGTTTTATATACAAGTATCTCATGTATGTAGATACTCACAATTTAATTGTGTACACCTTATTGAAATTGGTTTTAAATATTTACCATATATTTCAAATGTTTTGCACTATGTTTCAAGTTCTATTCATGATATTCAAGATTTGAGAATTTGATTTCAACTCTTTGATTTCATGTTTTAAATTTTATGTATAGGTACTTGTGTCTATAAACACTTATAATTTAACTATGTGCATTCCATTGAAATTGATTTTAAGTCATTACTTATATATTTCAAGTGTTTTACACTGAGTTTCACGTTATGTTCATAGAGTTTCAAGTTTTAAAATTTTAATTTCAATTTTTCGCTTTCGTGTATAGACACTCACAACCTAGTTGTATGCACCATATTAGAATTGATTTTAAGTTTTTGTCTACATATTTCGCACTATATTTTAAGTTCTGTTCATGGCATTTCAAGTTCTAAAAATTTGGTTTCAACTCTTTGTTTTGTGTTTCAAATTTTATGTACAGTTACCTATGTCTATAAATACTCAAAATTTGATTGTGCATACCCTTTTGGCATTGGTTTTCAATCTTTGCCTACACATTTCAAGTGTTTTGCACTATATTTCAAGTTTTGTTAATGATTTTATGTTTTGAGAATTTGGTTTTAATTCTTTGCCTTCCTATTTCAACTTTGATATACAGTTGTTTGTATTTGTAGATAGCCATAATTTAGCTGTGTGCACTATACTAGATTTAATTTTAAGTCTTTGCTTGTATATTTCAAGTATTTTGCACTAAATTTCAAGTTTATTGCATTTTAAGTTTTGAGATTTTAGTTTCAATTTTTTGTTGCCTTTGTGTTTCAAGTTCTATATACAGGTACCCATGTTAATAGATACTCATAATTTAACTATGTGCACTTTATTGGAATTGATTTCAATTCCTTGCCTGCTTGCTTCAAGTGTCTTGCATTAAGTTTCAAATTCTACTTATAACATTTCAAGTTCTTATGTTTTTGTTTCAACTCTTTGTCTTCATATTTCAAGTCTAATAAATAGATACTTGTGTCAAAATATATCTTAATGAACAATTTTCAAAATCTATGTGCACCTATTTTCAAACCTCACTATGAATGTTTTATATTTTATACACTATTTTAAATATTGTTCACTTGTAGTTTATAGACACCCCATATCATGGTTATGTACACCCGTTATGAATTTTTTTAACTAAAAATATATTATAATAAAAGCCATTATTTGCAAAATAAGATTATGTTATTTATTAAATTTAAAATATTTGTCCATATAATTTATTTAATTATTTATCTATAAAGTTAACTGCTTAAATTAGAGATTGACTATATATTGTCGTATTAATTCTAACATAGGTGCATATACTTGAATTATGCCATCTACTTATTTTCTGCAATTAAAATTTATATATTAAATACAATAACAACAACAACAACAATAATAATAATGATGAGGATGATAACAATGACGACAACAACACCACTATTGCTAATAACAACAACAACAACAATAATGATGATGATAATAATACATGTGTTTGATATTTTATGCTACATATAACATATTTAATGTTAACTATTTTTAAGTTAATGTTGACCATGACACATCTTTGTTTATTTCACATTTTAGATCAGAAATTTTAACATTTTAAGTTATTATATATAATGCATAAAGTATATAAACATCCCCTAAAAATTATATATAATTTAATTTTCAATCATTAATTAAATAATTATATCTATAATGATGATAAAATAACTATATAAATAATAAGTTGATAAATAATATTTGAATGTAATATTAAAACCAAAATTAAAATTGTAATGTTAATAAATAATTATTATTATGCATATTATTATTTTTCTTAATTAATTTAATAATTATACATATAATTTAACATTAATTTTTATGTTATTTTGAATAATTTTGAATATCCAAAATTTTGGTCAGTTTCAAATACAAATACTAAACATATGCACTCAATCCACCAAGTTGGTAAAATCTTAGCATTTTTAATTTATTATTCGATTGTTTGGATTAATTATTTTAGTTTAATGGCTCTACCACTAGAAAAGTTTGGCTCTTATGCTAAGGTATTTTGGTTGACCAAAAAGTATAACGAAATTGGAAGTAAATTTTCAGTCTACTAACTGAGCCCTATTAATTGAGAGACTCAATTAAAGTTAATTAGAACTTTAATAGCATTAACCATTTTTTTACTCAAAAACCAATATTTATAAATTCTCATTTATTTATACATAAATTAAATGAAGAACACCTCAATCCAAGCATGATTTAAATCAACAAAAAATGAGGCAGAACAATCATCATTGTTAATTGATGATATTAATTTCTAAAATTATAGGCTAGTTTGACCATCAAGTTTGCTTTATTATTTTGAAAGCAATAAAAAATTATGTGGTCACATATTTCAGTCACTACACCATTACACCTGCAAAAGAGCAGAAAAAACATCATCGTGAGGAGAAAAATTACTGCAAAAGGTGACTACAATCATGCTATATGATCGGCTCATACATACCTTCGTTAGGAGCATTATCCTTTTGGAATCTCATATTGAATCTTGTTCTAACACATTGGATTTGTGATGTTTTTCATATTCTTTTGGTAGGGTATGACAAATTCTGCATGACTGGACTCCATTTTAACATTTTGAAAACTTAGAATCTTTTTTCTCATAAAGATATGCCTTACCAAATAAAATTCCAATAATAAAATAATTCACTATCCCAATTTTCAAGCACAAAAGCTGTTACTTCAAACTTACAGAACACTGGTTGAGGTGGAGCTGCTTCACGTTACAGATTAAAGGCAATATAAACATTCCATTATTTATTTTTCATAAGTTCTGTTCTAGGAATTTTGAACCGTAGCTTAGTTATATTTTCTTTCTATATTTTTGTGTGTGTTTTTGCATTCATCACTTTCTGAGAGCTCTAGACAGAACATGCCAAGGACTAGGGCTTCCAAACACAACACTCAATTCACTTTAATGATGTTCAATAACAGAAAACCAGGCACAAATCATGCCTTGAGTTTACAGAGCTTGCAGACCTCACTCCTTATTAAAATGGTTAAATAATTAGAGTTAGAATAATAACATTGGCTGACTTAATGCAGCATATTGTCACAAATCCCACATTAGATAAGAATGGGGTGTTCTTAGGGTTTATAAGGGTTGGACTCTACACATCCTAATGGACATGCTTTTGGGGAGGAGGTAATGGTTGAGCCTGTGACAAAGTGGTATTAGAGATAAACTCATTCTGACTCTGATGTCTTAGCCAAACGCCTACGCGAAATGAACGCGTCCACGAAAGGTTTATAAGTCTCGAGATAGAGTATGACGGGTATGTAAGAAGCCCCACTGTGATGAGGATGTCACAGAATTAGGTTGAGAAGAGTATCACAAATCCCACATTGGATAAGAATGTGGTGTTCTTAAGGTTGATAAGGGTTAAACTTTGCACACTCTAATGGACATGTTTTTTGGAGAGGAGGTAATGGCCCAGTTCATGATAATATGCTCTCTGAAGAGAAATGACTTGTTAAGTCATCCAAGCCATTCTGGAATCAAATGAAGCTCCATAAGCTTAATTTGAGTTGAAATTGAGATATCCTAGCCCTTGGATTTCCAAGATACAAATTGAACATCTTTGTGATACTACTAGCCACTAGTTTCATTAAAATCTAATACATAATCTGTATTATTGAATCCCTTTAATTCAGGAAGCATAACTCACTTAATCACCCATTGGCATGGATAAAAATGAGCAAGCCAAATATATAGAAGGTTTTAACAACTTTAACATGTTCCTATCACTCTGGTATATATCATTTTTTTTTTTTTGGATATGCATGGGCAGTATAGTGCTCTATTAATGGAAGGAAAATGCCGATTACTTTCAATTAAAGATCTATTCATAAAACCTTACATGCTGTCTAAATATTCCATATTAAAATAAATTATTATTATTATTATTATTATTATTGTTGTTGTTATTGTTGTTATTAAGACAAAACATCTTTACTTTTCATTCACATTGTCAATGGGACAAAAATATTAATATTTCTCCAATAATTGCAACTCAAGTGGCCATGAATGTTTAGGGTAGTAGATATAATCACATAAGAATGTTCTAAGAGAAATCATCTTCAAAAATCTTTACAAATGTATAAAGATATGGATTGCAGCATAATATAATGCAAATAAAGGCTAACATGGCAAAACTGATTAGATGCTTCTATATTTTAAAGATTTAAGATGAAAATGGGAGTTCTCCGACCCATTGAAAAGATAGGGAGCAAAAACTTGGCTATTCTATCAACTATTCTATCAATCGATTTTTTATTCTAGTTTTCATCTCTTATAAACTCTTTATAAACAAACAAACAAACAAACAAACAAACAAACAATTAGGCACATTAGACAAAAAAAAAAAAAAACCAAAGGAATACAACTAAGACTGGTCTTTTGCCTTTCATAGGTCAAACCATGACCAACAATACATCTTCAAACAATCATTTATCCGGAAAGATGCTTAATCATGTTCATTGTCGTGGAGTCAAGGAGTTGTTTGTCATAGAAATGTTGTGCTACCTAAAATTAGCATACTCTCAATTAGGCAAGTGTTTAGCATAGTAACTTATTCTCATGGAGTCAAGGGGTTGTTTGTTATAGATATGCTGACTCCTAGCATATGTTTTATCTGTTAAATTTTTCACTTTTTATTACTGATTAAATGGTCACAATTTTTACATCATATGCCAACTTAAATAAACATCAAGTCGTTATAGATGGAAACTTTACAGTTTGGGGCCAAAGTCTACCAAAAATAAAAAAAATCTATTCATAAGAATGTTATATCTCTTATTACAGAAAGACCGAAAAAGAAATCACTAATTCCACCAAAAATAAATTCCAACCAAAGCACACAAACTCAGCACATCATCCAATAACAACTTGGAACAAATAAATCATTATAAAAAAAATTGCGGTGCGCACAGAATTAATCAAGAAAGAAAGGAAAACAAAACTTTAAGATTTGCTCCAAAGTCAGTCTGCCTTCATGTTGCTGCATTACAGACTAAACAGACCCATAACACCTATCCATAACAAGCCCCAAACAGCCACCCATCCTCTAATGAAACGTGCATACATTTCCACACCACATAAATTGCCCACTCAGCCAATCAACTTCCATTCGTCACCAATCGATACTTTTTTAGTCACCACGGTGTGTTAGTAGTTCTTTCACAAATCTTATTGTTAAGAGAGTTAAAATTGAGACAAGCTAATGGGCTTATTTTTCTGATGAAGTCCAAGTCTAAATCTTAAGTTCAAGTCTAATCCAAAAGCTTAAGCCTGCATTCTTGCCTTCATCTTCAGTTTTCGCTAACTGCAACATAACAAACTTGACTTCCTGTTGTTGTGTGAACTGCAATATTGAAAGAGTTTTGATTGATCTGCAGCAGACTTGATTAACACTCTTACTCAATTATCTTTTCTAATTTTAATACTTTCTGCACTGCTTGTAATCTTGTGTATTTATATTCTTCTTCCTCTTGTATGAAAAGCATGAATGCTTGCTGTAAAAATAATACAGAATCAATACACAACCTATTTTGCAAATCAACATCTATCTTCTTATTTGTGATCACAAATTCTAACTTGCTATCAGAGCCACAATGGATACCAGTCGAAATTCCTCAAGATCAACTCAAACCAACACCAACCCAGTTGCTGCATTAAACTTAAACTCAATAATAGTTACATTTGTAAATGTCATTAAACTAACATATGCTAATTTTCTGCTTTGAAAAGCTCAGGTTCTGCCTTCTGTCCTAGGCAATGACCTTGAACACTTTTTGGATGCAAATCTGACTCCACCTAGTAGATACATTATCACCACAGATGATGAGGAAAATAGCATTACCACTGCTAATCCAGTATACAAAATCTAGAAAAGGCAAGACCAGCAACTCATAGGATAGTTGCTTTCTACCTTGAGTGAGCCCATGCTTGCTGCAACTGTAGGATGCACATCCTCCTCAGAACTATAGATATCCTTGGAGAAAACCTTTGCAGCAAAATCAATGGCCAAAATAGTAAATTTCAGAAGTTTGCTCACTACAACAAAGAAAGAGAACTTAAGAATTTCTAAATATTGTTAGAAAATAAAAAGCTTAGCTGATGCATTAAGGGCAGCTGGTGATAACATATCAGACAAAGATCTAGTTGTGTATATCTTGGGAGGATTGAAAAGAGATTTTGAATCCACTATAATTAATTTGTCTTTAAGAACTGAGACTTCAACACTCGAAGAAGTGTAATCAATACTGCTCAATCATGAAAACGGGTTGGATGGATGGAATGGTCTGTTAAACTCAAGTTACCAATAAGAGATCATAGCAAATCTCACTCACCCTAACCAATATCAGAAGAAAAACTGAAGAGCTTCTAATCAAGGGAGAAACACTGCTAACAATGTAGGATTTGGAAGAGGCAAATCAGGCAGCACGAGAGGAGGTTCAAAACCAACTTGTCAGATATGATTGACAGTTGGTTACGCTGCAGTTGAGTGCTAGCATAGATATGACAGAAATTTCACTCCTCAACAATCTAAACCAAACATTAAAGCTGCCTACATAACAAACCCTGAGAGTTCAGTAGATCCAACTTGGTACATAAACAGTGGTTCAACTAACCATGTGACAAACTCTCTTTAGAATTTGTCTGGTAGCTCAAACTACAGAGGAGGCAGTAAGCTTGCTATAGGTAATGGACAAAACTTGGTAATCTCACATGTTGGATGCACCAAAATTCACACACAGTACCCATAAAAACAAATCAAACTTAACTAAGTATTGCATGTACCTAATGTTACTAAGAACCTAATTAGTGTCTATAAGTTGCTTAAAGATAATCATGCATATGCTGTCTTTAATGAACACTACTGTGTTGTTAAGGATATGAAGACAAAGAATGAGCTGCTTTGAGGTGTGTTTAAAGAAGGTCTGTACAGGCTGCTGAAGGATCCAAAGCAAATTGAATTGTTAGCCAAACCAATCAGCTTCATTCTGCACTCTGATTTTTTGAACTCAAAGACTGATGATCTTAGTTATGTTAAGTCATTTGAATGTAAAAGAACATGAAGAGAATTAGACTTGTGGCATCAAAGATTGGGCCACCCTAATGAGAGAGTCTTGAAACAAATACTCTCATTTTGTAATGAATCAAAAGTGATTAATGAGGATGCCTCAGCTTCTGTTCCACTTTTCTACTCTGCCTGTCAGCATGGCAAAATGCACAAAATGACATTTAAATCTTTAGAAACCAAAACAAAGAAAGCTTTAGAATTAATTCATACCGACCTATAGGGACCAGCATCAACAGCATCCACAAATGGTTACACATTCTATATAACCTTTATTGATGATTATACAAAGTTCACTTAGGTATTTCCCATGGTTCATAAATCAGAAACTCTCAGCATATTCAAGCAGTTCAAGGAACAAGTAGAAAACATTTTAGAAATGAAAATCAAGGCAGTTTAGTATGATATAGGAGGTGAATTCAAGCCCCTAGAAAAATATCTGGCTGCACATGATATAATGCTGAGATATTCATTCCCTTACACCCATAATCAAAATGGAAAAGTGAAAAGAAAGGTATAATGCTGAGATATTCATGCCCTTACACCCATAATCAAAATGGAAAAGTGGAAAGAAAATATAGACACTTTGTAGAAACTGCCCTCACTCTTCTAGCTCAATCATACATGCCCCTAAAGTTCTGGTGGGAGGCTGTTTATGCTGCTACATATCTAATTAACAGGCTGCCTTTCTTGACTCTTAACAACAGGTCACCCCATGAGCTCATTTTCGGATACAAACCAGACATCAAGCTGTTAAGAGTCTTTGGGTGCGAATGCTATCCTCTTCTCAGACCCTACAACAAACACAAGCTTAGTTTTCACACCAACAAGTGTGTTTTCATTGGATATAGCCCTTATCACAAAAATATCTATGTCTGCACCATTTTAAAAGAGTTTATATTGTCCGGAATGTTGTGTTTAATGAGTCCAGCTTTCCATTTGAATCTGATCTCAATTTTATCTCTCACTTACCTAAATACACTCACTATGAACAAGTTTATGTTCAGCTTTCATTCACCACATCAAACTGGTACTGTCACCAACACATGGATCTTTCATCAGTCGAATTAGAACCTGTAACATTACCTCCTGATGTAGAACATTCTACTTCAATTCAAGACACCACCTTGCTCATCAGTCCCAGAGCCTGACATTCTAGAATCAAATTCAGAACCTAATCCTTCTCTTCCTTTTCAGCCCAACAAGACTCAAATTGGTCATCCTATGATCACTAGGAGTAAGGTTGGAATTTTCAAACCCAAGACCTATGTTTCTGACCTTATACCAATAGAAGAAGGGAGTATACCAGTAAATGAGATTCAAGGACTCTAAGATCCAAAGTGGAAAGTAGCAATCAATGAAGAAATTAAAGCCTTGACAGCAAACCAAACCTGAAAGTTAGTACCATACACAGAAGGCATGAATATAGTGGGATGTCAATGGATCTTCAAAATCAAGAGAAATTCAAATAGCTCAATTCAAAAGCATAAAGCCAGACTTGTAGTCAAGGGGTATCTACAAACTCCTGGCATTGGTTTTTCAGAAACCTTTAACCCTATAGTCAAGGCTTCCATTATTAAAATTGTGTTAACATTAGCTGTTCAAAAGGATTGGAAATTAAGGCAAATTGATATAAACAATGCATTCTTAAATGAAGAGTTAAAAGAAGTGGTATATATGAACCAACCTCCAGGTTTTGAAGATGTGTAGCATCCAGGGTATGTATGTAAGCTCAAGAAAGCAATTTATGGCTTCAAGCAAGCACCTAGAGCTTGGTTTGACAAGCTCATATCAGCACTGAACTCATGGAACTTTAAAAACTCGAAATTCGATACTTTCTTATTTTACAGAATTGACAAAACTGGTACTATATTGCTTCTTATATATGTTGATGATATAATCTTGACAGATGATAATGCAACTAAAATTGAAATCTTGATCAAAAAACTAAATGAGACATTTGCCTTGAAAGACATAGAAGAATTAAGCTCTTGGAATCGAAATTACCAAACTATGTGACAGTTTTCATATGTCTCAAACAAGTTACATCACTGACCGGCTTATCAAAACCAATATGCTTGACAGTAAATGGATGAAAACTCCTATGACAATAGGGTACAAATTCAACAAAAATGGTAAAAATTTCCTCAGTGATTACACATTTTACAGGTTCGTAATTGGGTCATTGCAGTATGCTACTTTCACCAGACCAGACATCACATACTCAGTCAATAAACTAAGTCAGTACATGCACAATCCAAATGTAGAACATTGAACTGCATGCAAAAGGATATTAAGGTATTTAAGGGACACTACTCAGCTTGGACTAAACTTTAGCAAAGTAAACAAACTTAAGTTGGTAGGCTTTTCAGATGCCGACTGGGGTGTTGACACTGATGATAAAAGGTCTATCACTGGGTATTGTGTTTATTTGGGAGGCAACCTTGTCTCTTGGAGTTTAAAGAAACAGAATGTGGTGGCTCGATCATCAGCCGAGGCAGAGTATCGAGCATTGGCCCATATAGCAGCAGAGTTAAGTTGGCTTAGATCACTGCTGGAAGAAATCAATGTAGATATAAGCAAACCTGCAGTGATATGGACTGATAGTCAAAGTGCAGTAGCTCTTACCTGCAATCCAGTCTATCATGCTCGAACAAAGCATATAGAGATTGATATCCATTTCGTGCGTGACAAGATTTTTGATCATGAACTGGCAGTGCAGTATGTACCAACTAATGAATAAGTTACAGACATCCTCACCAAAGCTTTGCACATAGAGAAGTTCATCTTTCTCAGGAACAAACTGAACTTGGCAGAAAAACAGAAGAAACATCAGCTTGAAAGAGGGAGCTAAAATTGAGACAAGCTGATGGACTCATTTTCCTGATGAAGTCCAAGTCTAAATCTCAAGTTCAAGTCTGATCTAAAAGCCCAAGCCTGCATTCTTGCCTTCATTTTTAGTTCCCGCCAACTACAACACAACAGACTTCACTTCCTGCTATTGCGTGAACTGCAATATTGAAAGAGTCTTGATTGATCTATAACAGACTTGTTTAACACTCTTACTCAATTGTCTTTTCTAATTTTAATGCTTTTTGTACTGCTTGTAATCTTGTGTATATATATTCTTCTTCCTCTTGTATGAAAAGCATAAATGCTTGCTGTAAAAACAATACAGAATCAATACACAACCTGTTTTGTAAATCAGCATTCATCTTCTTATTTGTGATCACAAATTCTAATTGAGAGTTGAGAGTTTAAGAGTTGACATTTTAGAATAGAAAAGGGGAGAACTCGAACGAAAATGGGAAGGAAGAAGAAGCAATAGCAACAAAAATGATTCTCCATAGGCTACAGTAATGATAGCCAGCTTTACCCATTTTAAAATTCAAAATTAATTTCAACTGTTGGATCAACTTAGACTAATCGAATGCACATGTAGACTAAGTTGTAACGTTATTTGTATGTGACATATCCAATTCCCTAAACAAATTAGACCGAAAACCTTCCTTGCCTCGTACTCTAACTCTCACCACAAAATATCAATCAATCATCACCCATTCTAGAATAAAAAAACATAAATAAATAAAGCACGTTTTGATCATGCCATATCCAACGCCAATTGTTTTATTCGTACAAAATCTGATACTTTTAACACGCGCTAAACACAGTATCACCGTCTACTTTGCTCATCTACAACTTAACACTTGTTTTCACATCGTCTCTTCTCTCGTCTTTCCTTCCTTGCTTGCCTACAAATTAAGGGAATAACGCTCTCTCATTATTCCCAAACCCAAAAAAAACACTGTTACCATGTGCTCTGTAAAGTTTGCTTCTTCCCAGGATAGCCATACCCACGAAGATTACAACGACGAACGCCTCAAGAACAACATAGATCCAACGGCCACCATTAGTATTTCGCTACCTCCTGAAACTTTTCCCAAAGCTGCCATCTCTCTATAAGACCAGGTACGTACGGGCGCATTTCTTTCTTTACTAGTTGTATTAATTTTAGTATTTGGTTTGGTTTGGTTTAAACTTCTTTTATGCGGTGATGGGCGGTGCAGGTGGTGGAGGTCGCGTGGCGGAGAGGTTGTGGTGGTGAACCGGGTACGGGCGTGGACCCGACACTTTATACGGGTTTGCTAGGAATAGCTTTCATTTGCTTGAGGTCGTACGAGGTCGTACGAGGTTACCGGTAACAAGCCCGACTTGGTATTGTCCGCCGAAATTATCGACACGTGTGCTTCCGTCATACGTGACACCACTAGGTAACTCTATAGTCCAAGCTTTGATATGTAAAGTAAAAAAGTTGATCGAATGGGATAAAAAATCATGTGAGAAACATCACTATCTCGCAGATTATAGCAATCCAAGTCCCATGTTTTAAGTTATTGTTAACATGTTCAAGTTTATGAGTTATTGAAAAATATATATATATTTTTTTGAATATATATAACAAGAAAATTATGTGGGTTGGTAATGGTAATGGGTTTCTTTCGAATCAAAATTAAGATCACTAATAAAATGTTTTGGCTACATATTTTCCAAAATAATCTTCCTTTTAAATTTTAGTGGCCTTTGATTCTCTAATTCTTTTTTCAACTCAGATATAGTTTATCAAGTTTTTGTCACTTAGGTTCTTGCTTTTCCAAATTTTTCTTATTTTTAAAAGGTAGTTTAATAATTTTTTCAGCTGGGCCCATATCGAATTTTTTCTTGTTAAAAACTAACCGTGGAAGGGCAACAGAGGCAGTAAAGTTTTTCTGTTCTAAAGTGTTAACCCGGGAGATGGAGAGGTCTATCTACAATTTTGCCAGAGATGATATCACCAACTTGGCTGTGGGTTAATTGGCACCGATCACGTTAATAGTTATCGAAAATGTTAGTTTTATATTTTTAGCTTCTGTGGAATATTTATACCCATATGAGAATGTTTAAGCAACAAGTTTAATGTAATGATGCTATTTTGATGTTTGTGTAGTTATGTTTATTTGATGGGGATATAAGTAATTAGGAAATATCATATCGGTGCAGGCACGTGACCCTTTTGTGCGGTACAGGAGGGGTGTATGCACTGGGTGCTGTGGTGGCTAATTACATGGGGGAACCTGCAAGACGTGACATTTTCTTAAATCTCTTCCTTGAGGTATTACTTTCGAACCTTGTCAATGTTAATACATTAATCCAATTGGAATGTGCTTGAACGAATGAAAAAAGAAATGTCTTGCCCTATAACGTATTTAGATATTTATAAAAGGAAAAAAAAAGCTATGGTACTGTTAATAAGTTGAGTTGTGTAACTCATTTTTTCCTTAATTTAGAATCATAAATGATTAAGAGTTAATAGGTTAAGGTAAAAATGACATCTAAACATTACATTACACGCTATTTTGCAGATACCAATTGCAAGCTTGCTATATGATACGCAAATGTTAGGACGAGACATTTTGGTGATACTTGTTTTCACTTTGATGGCTACATATGCATGCGGTGATTGCTTTTAGGAAGAGAGTTGATGGTAAGGCTTTGACAAAATTGAGTTCACAAAACTTAATAATGAACCGATCCAAAAAAAATGTCTACAAGCAAAACATACCCAAACATGGTCCTCGTTAGTGCCAATCTCTACAAGCACATTTGATCAATGAGCTGAAATGAGTGATGCACTGAAAATATGTACTCTGCTAGATATCACTAGATATAAGATATATGGGTCATTCTTGTTTGGTTGTACATTGCGTTTTAATTCTTTTCTATGTATTGTATGTTTCAAATGTGGGGTTAAATTACGACCAATTGTGGATGGATTACTTCTAAATTGACATATGAGGCACTAGATGATAATAATTTACTTTCTACTTTTATCTGCTTTTGTGTCCAGTCCTCACAAAGTTACCAAACTTAGTGAACAAACTTCTCCCTGCTGCTTCTGGATTTCAGGAGTATCAATTTCCTCAAGAGATATTATATTATACATCTCTAATATAATATTTTGAATTGGTTATAATGGATAGCATGAGAGAGAGCTCTTCCAGTTGGACCAGAGCAAGGTGGATTTGGAATGTCTTATGATCTTCTTTATGGCCGAGCTGGATTTTTATGGGCGGCTTTGTTCATAAACAAGCATCTTGGAGCAGAGACATTGCCGAATGAGCTTCTCATGCTTATTGTTGATGCTGTGTTAGCTGAAGGCAGAGCAGGTGCAACTGCTAACACATTCTGTCCCTTGATGTACTGATGGCATGGCACAAGGTACTGGGGTGCTGCCAATGGTCTTGTTGGAATCTTGCAAGTGCTGCTTCACTTCCCTCTTTCCGAAGAAAACGCTGAGGATGTCAAGGGAACTCTAAGGTATATGATGAGTAATAGGTTTCCTCATAGTGGTAATTACCCTGTTAGCGAAGGAAACCCAAGAGACAAGTTGGTGCAGTTGTCTCATGGAGCAACTGGCATGGCCATTACCCTGTGCAAGGCATCAGAGGTTAGTATTAATTTTAGCTATCTTTGGTGGGGAAATGTCTGTTGCAGGCTTGGGCTATTAGCTTGAGATTTATGGGGAGCAAGAATTATTTTTATGGTATTTAATTGACTAATACTGAAAAAGAAAATTCCAGTATATGTGTATTAAAACTTGGAAGCTAAACTGTTCCATTTTCTGGAAACATATATAATTTGCTGGCCATTGGTGCTTCAATGTTGCAGGTGTTTCCAAGTGATAGGGAATTTTGCAGTGATGCTATCGAAGCAGGAGAAGTTGTGTGAAAAAATAGATTGGTGAAGAAGGTGGGACTAGCTGATGGAGCGGCTGGAAATGCCTATGCCTTACTTTCTCTTTATTGTCTGACTGGAGAGGGCATATATGAAGAAAGAGATAGAGCATTTGCAAGCTACTTGTATCATAATGCTCACAAACTAGTGACCACAGAACATGCACATGGTGTTGATCATGGTTACTCCCTTTTCCAAGGGCTTAGTGCAATAGCGTGCATCTGGTTTGATATGCTTGCACCGGTAAATGCTAGGTTCCCTGGATATGAACTTTAGTTTAAAAGTAAGATTAACAGATGTGTATTTTGTTAATATCAAATGCAACAGTGACGTGTATACGAGTATAACTTATAACATGTTCCAATTTCCAGTATGAAAGAAAAATCCGTTTTATATTAGGGTTCTGTTATACATTGGATGGTTTCCTTTGAGTTTGATCGATTTGGTATCTGCATTAGCAGCTTTTCTTGGTTTGCTTATGCTGCATGTTTGAAAGGCAGTCATATTGAACCATTTCCAAATCAAGCTAGAAGAGATATTACCTTTAATTTCTGTTCATGCATGGAAGGAATGGTGTGGGATGTGTGGTAAGTAAAGAAACGATGAGGATATTGAAGACGTGATTGCAGTGCAAAGTATTGCCTGCATTTGAAATCATGATTCAAGATTCTCCGGTGAAAATATATGGTCAGTTCAGTTTCCCATTCTCCAATGGATTTGTCTTAAAAGTTGCTGTCGAAGAATTGAAGCTTGTATTGCTTTTGCTTCAAGCTCAAGACAAGCTAATCCAAACTCGCGTCAAGATAATTTAAAAGAATTTCGCAAGTTTCCCAGGTAGACCATGAAATCCGATATATCATCGGGGCTAGACTTGTTAGCTCCGCGTTTAATGTGCGAAACGGAAAAACATGGAAAATTTTTCAAACTAGCTTTATTTGCAAAAGAGTTTATGTTTATAACCAACCCTAATAATTATCTCAATTCTACTCTTATAACCAGTCAACATAAAATAAATATCACGGCTCTTTCAAATTTCATTTTTATTTTTATTTTTATTTTCACTTTTCACAAAATACTTATAAATTTAAATTTTATTTTCTCTTAATTTTCACTCTTACAAATATCTAATACTATAGCAAGATAAAGGTGAGTCTTTTATTTATCAATACTTATAAAATTTTATTTTAATTATTGTTAATAAGGCATTTGATTTATTTTTAGTTGAGTTAATTAAAAAAATTAATAAAAATTTTGTGACTTTTTAGATATTTTTATTGATGGTAATATTATAAACATTACAAATATAAATATTTAAAATTATAAAAAAAAAATTATTATTATTATAACTTTCTTATCGAGAGAAGATTGCCAGAAGTTGGAGATAAAGAAATTAAGAACAAGCCAAAATTGCACAGCTTACAAATAAGGATAATTTGAAAAATTTTTCACAATTTTTTTTATTACTAATGCATTATTTAGTAATTTAATTTATAAATTTTTTATTAAATAATTACTAATGTAATAATTAATTAAATAATATGTATTTAATAATTTACATAATTTATATAATTAATAGATTTCTTAGTAAATTGTTTATATTTTATTAATTGTGTATTTATAAATGATTATTCAATAATTAATTAAAAAATTAATATTTATTATATTATATAATTAAGAAAATTACAAACTATTTTTTGTAATAATTGATAATTAAATAAATAAATAATTAATTAAAAAAAATTTAATTTCTATTAGCATACATTAATTGGTTTGGTGGATCTCAATTGTGAACTTAAAAAGCTATGATTGCAGGTTTACTATTATTTTTCTATTAATTAATTCGAACTAAAATTATATGCCATGTATTAAATACTCTAAAACTTTCAATTTTAGTTTCAACTTTAAAATTAAAAATTAAATTATATTTTAATATAATTATTTATATTTATCATATGAATTATAACATGCGATTGCAGTATTGATTACATGTTAAACTTACATAATAGTAATTATTATATATTTATTTAATATTTAATATTTATTATTAAGTAATTAAAATTTACTATTAATTACAATTAATATTTATTATTTTATATAATTAAGAAATAATATAATATCAATTAAGTATTAATTACTTAATAATTTATAATTAATTAAAATTATAATATTTAAGTACATAACTAATTAATAATAGTTATTTAATTGTACAAATTTATTAATTATTTAATTAATATAATTGATAAAAGATCGCGAAAATAAAGGGAGAATCATAGCAAATAATAAATGGTTGTGAAAATAAATGAGGATCATAGAATTCAAGAATCGCCGAGATTAAGAAGATTGCAAAAATGAAGGATCACGAAAATGATGATCGCAAAAATAAAAGACTGCAAAAATTTATAATTGAAATAGTAAAAATCAATAATTGTTAGAATTTAATAATATAAAATATATTAAATGTAACACCTTTTTAATAATAACTAACATAATGATTATATAATAATTAATGTAATAATTAGTAAATAATTAATTAGAAATACATTAATATATTATCCCTTTTATATCAAGATACAATTATTATATTAAAGTAATTAAGTAATAGTAATATAATTGATAATTAAAAATATTAATTAATAATTAATAACTTTTTACTATTTAGTCAACGAATAATATTATTTAAAATAAATTATATAATTAACAACTTGTTTAATGTTTAGAATCAATTATTTATATTTCATAGTCTATTTTATTTATTGTTTATTAAATATTTTTATATTTGTTATTAAATAACTATTATATATATTTTATTAATATTTCATAAAATATTTAATATTTATGTACGCTATTATATGATATTAACATATATAAATGTTTACCGATTATTTAATATACAAATTTATTTAATATGTTAACATGTTATAAAATATTTAATTTATGAATTTATTATTAAATGTGTAAATCAATCAACTAATTTATTATTATTATTTTTTACATAGATATGACTGAGTTTATAACGGTTTATATTCATTATGGTGGATTACATGTATCAAATAATAATTCTAAGCAATACATTGATAGAAGAACTCGAACTTTGGTTATACCAAAGAATATCAACTGTCAACAGCTAGTGAATATGATATATGATCGCACTCGCACTAATCTAGCACTTTTCAATATTAACATCAGAATGAATATAAGAGATCTTGATACCAGGTTTCTTTACTATGTGGATATTATAGATAACTTTAATTTATTTGCATTTATTAATAATATTATGGTTACTCAAACAAGAGAGTTTAGTCCGTTGTACATCATCGTAGAACAAATCATTGATGTTGATTGTAAATTATCTTGCATACCTCATTTGCAGCATGACAATTCATAAGTTCTCTCGTAGCCTTTTGTTTCTTTTAGGGAGAACAATTAGTTCACATGTCATGAACACATAACTCTAATGTAATATGCCAATAAGGCATCGAGTCCATGTTGATATAATGTAGACCCTTTTTATGATTTTATCACTTTCTCAAATGTCAGATTATCTTGTCCAAACTTAATGGATATATGTGTTGGTTAAATTTTTAGTACAAAAAAAGAGTTACGCGATGTATTAGAAAGGGTGACATTGAAGAATCAGAAGAATTGAAATATCATATAACTTGCATTAACCATAATTTGAATTTCATTCATGTATTAATACAAACACTTAGAATACCAATTATACATATATCATATATACACACAAAATGACAGTATAGATAAATTTTTGCATCCTTACACAATGAGGGATGATGACAATTTTTTCAATTATGTGAAAAACCACCAACACCACCATAAGCATAAAGAGAAGCTTGGCTGAACTTCCTTGGGAGAGTTTTGTTTTCAATTTTCAAAATCAAACAAAATTGGTAAAGTTGCCTATATATATACTTAAATATATCCATACTTTTCACATTTACCTTCACCTTTAACTAAAAAGTAAAGATGCGTTATGGACATAATAATAATCATTCAATGAATTCTATTTTATATATTTAAGTTTATGTACTTAAATACAAGATATTTGATTAACTTTTAACCAAATATAATTAAGTATATATTCATGGGTTTAAGTGTAATAATCTAATAATTACACATTTGCATATAAATCCTTAGATAATTCATATTATTAATTTGACTATGCAATTTATATTAAATTATATTTTAATATAAACCTAATAAAATTTTTTTAAATATTTTAAAGAATTTATAAATTATATATAATATATATTTATTTCGATTAAAATATTATCTCAAAAATACTAGTCTTGCTATTAATAATATTTCTTTTTTTAAATATTGGCAACTGTCTTTGGTTATTGATATAAATTTATAGATTCAATATGGAATAGCTGTAAATTCATTTCAAACTTTTTGAGTTTTGAACTATTCGAAAGTTCAATCACTATGATTAATATTTAGCAATATATTATGGCAACTAAACTATAATAAAATCGTTCTTCATCAAACTTTATTCCAATTGTACATATCATATGGGTAAAATTCTTCCATTATCCAATCCTAATCAAGTAAAAGTCTATATTGATATAAGTATAAACTATTGATCAATATGAGTTGAACTCACCACTATGAACTCTTTCGTATAATATTTAATTACTCTAACTAAAGATTTATTATTTTAACTATTTATTAATATTCATTAAGGAACTTAAGTTTAATTCGAGTTAGCGATAATTTCGATCTTATACATTGAGCCAGCAAAACTCATCTTAACCATCATTCATTTTCAAATGTAAATAATATGTGATCAAATCAGTTTGATTATACAATACGTAATTAGTCTTATACTTATACATTATATGAACCACATACATCTACATCAGATTTAACTATGATGTTTTAAGTCAAAAATAACATCACACACTAGTATAATTATACGATAAATTATTAACTACATGTAATATTATGTGATTTATATGGTTATGTTCAAAAATAATTTTTTAATTATTATATCCATGTTAATGTCCTAATAACGTAACTATCATGTTACTCACACTAATATTATCTCATAATATTCATTAGAAACATTCAGTATGCCTATTATACAATATCGTTGCCTATTTGATATTATTTAACAATTAAATAAATTATTAAGATAATTAACAAATATTTTTTGTTTATATGCATGATTAAATAAAAATAATAATTTATATTTATGAATAAAAAATTCTTTTTTTTATAGATATATAATATATATACAAGATAAAATATCCCTGAAGTCAATAACATAAATAACTTCTAAAACATATTCTAATAGAATCATTTCCAGTTCAAGGTTTGCAGATTCATATTAGATTGATTTGAAAAAAAATGTGTGATTGACAAATATGAATGGCGAGTTCGAGTAATAAACAAAGATAAAAATAGACAATGCTAATAGTTAAACATATAGAAATACTTACGCTTATCGAAATGATTAGCTCCAACTGGGATATCACCAAACAAGTAGTGGGTTTATCGGTAAATATGTTATGGATAAGTTTTAAGAATTCAATAGGATTTATACGCCAACAAACATTAGAAATGATATCCACTAAGAGTTTGGGGTGCGTGTGTTTTTCCGTAAGATATAGTTAGTTACAAAAGTAGCTTGTAAATTGGTTTGCAAGTATCCAACTGAGTCTTTTTAACTACTTTCATAATTTTGCCATCTTTTAGAAGATTAAAACCAAGGCACATATACACATAAAAACAGACAAGAATGACCATTTTTTGTATTTTTTTTCATGGCCTTTGATTAGTCTATCAATTGTTTTCTCTCATTAATATGGCTAATGATTGCAATTGATGCCATTTTCTTGAAAGTTACATATAAGGAGACTAAGTTTGTAATAGCTGCATTAAATAAAAATGATCAAATTTATTCTATGACATTTAAAGTTAGGAACTCTAAAATAATGCATCATGGGAATGATTCTTATTTAAATTATGAAATACATTCAAGGACACATTAGATTTAATATTTGTATCCAACCGATATCATAATAAATTAAAAGGGATAGGGACAGTATTTTTGGACTCATATCATAGTTTTTGTGCATTTCATATTGAAGGAAATTTAAAAATAAGATACAAGATAAAATATCGTAAAAAAAAAAAAGCTTTTATTATAGGTTATTATCTTACTGCAAAGATATATGTGTTTAGTGAATTTAAAAAATATATGGAAAAGTTAAGTTTAGTACATACAAAAGTAGCCATTTATTTACAACATGAGGTTAAGTTTTACCGACGAGCCAAATGTTATTTTCTAGTGCATTAATACAATAAAATAACCACCAACATTGCAAAGAGTTTGAACGCATTGTTGAAGGAAGCATGTTGTCTGCCTATTGTGGCTTTGGTTGATTGGATAAGATTGGTGTTGCAACTTTGGTTCTATGAGAGAAGAGAAGAGGTAGTAATGTGTGCTAAAAATGCCTTAACTAACACAACAGTGATTAAAGTTTGTGTAAAAAAGCAGTTTTTTTTTTTTTTTAACTTTATTAGTTCCTTTTATATCTCGCTTTGAATTTAAAGTCAAAAGAAGGGAAGCAGTTATTGTCATAGATCTTCATAAAAAAATTGTGCCAATGTTATCTATTTGATATATAACAATTGTCATGTGCTCATGCACTTGCAACTATTAAACATATTTAAGAACGGTGCGAAGAGTTTTATTCAAATTACTATTAGAACGGTACATTCATGATAGTACATGTGGAAGAGATTCATCTAGTTGGAGACTTAACTCTCTGAATCATCTCGGATAAGGTCTGTTCCATCATTGTACTCCTACCAATAGGTCGTTATTCAATTAGTTGTTCGAGAAACCAATGCATCCCCTTTACAGAAGAAAAAGCTGTAATTCAAAGATATTCACATTATAAACAATGTGGGCACAATCGTGCGACACTGCTTATCTTTTGTCGAGGTATGTCAATCATCAACTGACACCCAAAAGGTGTCATATAGTTAAGCCAGTCTAGCCTATCTGCATAAACCCCACTCTAGCATATGACATAAGGTAATAGCTTGCATAATGGCTCCAATGAATTTTTTATGTCTCTCTTAGAATGGCCTAAAAGTATTGAGTCATAAACTAAAACTTGTCATCAACGAAAATCTACGTAACATGTAACCTAATAATCAACTTAGATCAGTGTAGAAATGAACGTGTGATCGCATGCGCTCTGTGGCCTTTGCACACCTTCAACATCTCTATTAACATATTACTCTATATCAATACTAGGGAGAAAACCTAATTACAACCTTCTATTCTATATCTCACTCCACACCTGAAGTAATTGAGTTTGTAAAATATAAATAAATGATATATAAAGTCACTTATATTATGTTATAACGATTATGACATAGATTTTGCAACATATAGATATAAATGCGAAAAGGTAATCGTCCAATTCTATGCGATTGTATGCTTATAATATTTTTTTCAGTGAGCAACCATATATAAATATTCATCAATGTACTACAAATACAAATGTCATTAATTAATTTTTAGACTACATAAATATAATTATTATTATATTTGTACGATAGAGAGTAAATATATTTACTGACCATATTCTTTAACTATTAATCTAGATTAGATATACCATAGAGTCAACTCGGTATCAAAGTCATGAAATGTGTCTCTATAGAAGCATATAGTATTTACAACCATATAATAAAAGTATTCTTTAAATAATTTAGTTAGATAAGGGGTCAAAGGATTAATAAATAAGTCAATCGAATATATTGGTAAAGGTGAATTAGATTGCATTAGATAATGCATTCTAAAAGGATTAGTGGAGGAGCTTCTATGATAAAGATCATTCTTGTATACACGGCAGTAGCAACTTTCATTAGTAACAAGTAAAAGCATCTGATGGACATGTACATCAACAGCAATATCGACTTTTTTGTATATTTTTAAACTGCACAAACGTTAAATATAGTTAGTAACTTATGTAATTGAAGAAATATGGACAAAATTTATGTTTAAATTATACATTTCATTAAATACAACTCAATTATATAACTAATATTTAACATAAGCAAACTAATACAACTTCATCATAACCACAAATTTATTCAACCATAAATACAAGATATCAATTAAAGTATCACTACTTGAACAAGTGATGTTAGAGACAAATTGTTGCTCATATGTTTTTTTCTACAAAAACTATTTGCATCAATATTGTCAATCTATTGTTTTACCTAGTAAATATCTTATCGTAAATTACAAATATCATACATATACTCCTTTCGTAAACTGCGAATATCATGCATATACTTCTGTCGTAGATCACGAAAGTCATGTAAATACTCCTATTGTAGATCATAGAGATCATACATAAATCTTGTCTCATCTGTTGGACATCTAAAGCTAAAGTATTGAATTATGCCATTATATTAGTTTGAAATTAATCGAACAATATATTATTTAATGATGATAGGAAATAATGGGGTGTTGCTTGAGAGAAATAATAAGGTAGAGATTAAGGGGAATAATAAAGAGATGGTGTAGAAGAATAATAAGATAAAGGAGTGAAGGAATAGTAGAGCGATGGAACAAAAGAATAATGAGGTGATAGAGCAAAAGAATATTGAAGGATGGTGCAAAAGAATAATAGAATAGTAGTGTGGGAGATGATGGCCTAATAATTGTGCGATCTATTATCTATAACTATTATATATTAGTATGACCCAATTTGCACTATAAATTAATTGAAATATTACAAAGTTATAATGTGCTCGCCTCTAAAATTAGACAACCACCATAGTTGCATTCAAGTTGAATGATATTAAATAATTGGACGACATATGATTTGTCAATGTTAATCGATTTTATCTCTAACATAGGAAGAATATCAGGCAACTACATAACAATTGTTGTTATATTATGATAGGAGTTCGTGCAATAATATCTAGATTTTTTATACATATTCGGAATAATTAATAATAGCTCATCATAAATGTTAAAAAGATGTATGTATATATGAATTTTTTATTAACAGGATTCCTCGAAGTCTTCCATTGTAAGATTCATGAGGTCCCATTGTTGATTTTCTTCGCGACTTTATTTTGCAAGTTCACCACAAATTCATATATTCACACCTAAAATGCAAAAGAAAAATAAATAAACTTATATAAACAAAAATAAACAAGCTTGTATATAGAAAAATAAACAAGGTTGTATACTTCAACTATTGACTTACTACTTTAACAATTTATAATAGTTTGAGATAAACACTTAAAATAAAATTGAAAAACCAAGTAGTTTGTACTTTTCTTTAAATTTTTTGCTAGCCGCATCTAATATGTATTAGTCTTTCTTGTAGTTATTCAATTGCGTCAGAATTGCTCGTCGCAGGGAATAAAAAGTAAACTAAAATACCATAGAGCCTCAGGAATAACAATTTAATAACTATAAACCCTCTAACATATTAAATAACTAGTGACCTACATGGTGCCTTCCAACTCTACCATATAATACTCTCTCGAGCAAATATAAAAGAAATAATCGTATCGCATCTAAATCAGGTATGAGAAAGAAATTAAGCCCTATCATATATTGTATCTATGTCATCTAAAGTAATAGCCGCTCGACCACCAAAGTATGTGTCCTGTAAACGAGTGTTATCAGGTACATCAACAATTAAAAAATGGTCACAATTTAGACTATTGATCAACTTAATTATTATAATCACAACCCAAGCTTGCCATCATAGTCGCAATTGCAAACCCAAGCCCCTAATCATGGCTCTCTGATTGCAAACATAAGATTGCGATCATAGCTCTTTGATTGTAGACCTAAGCCCTCGATCATGGCTCCCTAATCGTAAACCTAAGCCACCGACATGATCACAAAACCTCCCTAATTGCAAAACCATGTTTCTTGACCTAACCCGACCCTACACTTTCTTTCCTTTTGGGTTCTCTCTCAAACAAACAACCATCTTTGTCTATCTTTTTCTTTTTCACCCCATCAGGTTAACATGCTTGTCTTAACTCTACATTGTCCACAAACAAGATTTAGATCTACTACCAATAACAATGGCTTTATAAAATATTATTTTTTTCCTTAGTTATTCAATCAATTAATTCAATAATAACATATCTAAAATGCCCTATAAACAAATATATTTAAATTTTATTGGTATTGATAAAATTAATTCACTAACCTTTATCTTTTTTCAATGTCTTTAAATACAGATTTGGGGACGAACTTGATGAAAGAGTGTGTGTGTTCTTGAAAGTGACAGTATGAAAAAGTTTAAAGTAAAAATAAGAACAAAATGAGAAAATTAATTTTCGTTAACTACCTATGGGTGCAAAATTGAGGCAATTATTAGAGTTGACAAATTTTTGTAAGATTGAATTAAAATTAACTACAAATGTAAGCACTCTTACAAATAAGGCTAATTTGAAAATTTTTTCAAAAAAATATAACAGTAACTTGGGCAAATTTCATACAACACATGTAACAGGCCTAACATTGGAATTGAAAAATCTATACTTGACATCATTACAGTAAAATAAGTGTGCATTTGATTTCAATTCTGAAAAAAAAAAAAAAATTGTATTGTCAAAAATTCTTTTATTATTACTGTTTTGTCTTTTAGATGTCAAACAAAAATTTTGAAATACAAAAAATATATTTTACCTTTACATGTATAAGTCCAATTTTAGACCTTTAGCGTAATAGCTTTTTTGTTATGATATGCCATAAAAATTATTCGTGTTATTAACTTTAGGGATATTTTGTCTTATATATGTACATTATTTATTAATAAAAGAAAGAATTATTTATTTACAAATATAAATTATTTCCTTTATTTAACTATGTATACAAATAGAATATATTTATGAATTATTCGAATAATTTATTTAATCATTAAATAAAATTATTAAAGTCGCTTCCTAAAAAAATAATATCAAGTGGACAATAATATCACATAGTAAGTATATTAAATATTTTTAATAAATATCATAAGATGATATTAGTGTGAGTAACATGAAAGTCGCATTATTAAAACATTAGTATAGATTAAATAGTTAAAAAATTATTTTTACAAATATAACCACACAATGATAAATTATATGGTAATGCATATAGTTAACAATTTATCATATAATTGTACTAGTATGAGATGTTATTCTTTGATATGAGACATCATAGATGAATCTGGTATATATACACATAGTTCATATGGTATATAAGTATCAGGCTGTATCAGGCTAATTACATTTTATATGATAGAGTGGGTTTGGACATGTATTATTTACATTTAAAAACTAACAATAGTTAAGATGGGATTCGTTAACTCAATATATATAGAATTAGAATTTTTACTGACTCAATTTAGACTCGAGTTTCTGAACGAACATCAATAAATGGTTGAAACATTAAATTTTTGAGTAGAGTAATTAAATGTCACATAAAGGAGTTCGTGATAACGAGTTCAACATATATTAATCGATGATTCATATTTATATCGATATATAATTTTGAGATACTATAAGCTTTAAATTGATTATGATTGGATAATAGAAGAATTTTATCAACATGGTATATACAATTGGGATAAGATTTGATGAACTTCATTGTAGTTTAGGAATTATGGCAAGTTGATAGATGTTAATCATAGTCGTTGAATTTTTAAATAGTTCATACACTAAAAAATTTTGTGTGATTTTACAGCTATTTCATAGTGAACTTACATGATCAAATCAATAATCAAGATAATGAAAAATATCCTGAAAAAAGAAAATATTATCGGTAAGAAGGCTAGTACCTCCAAAATAATATATCGGCTTAAATATATATTTACAATCATTATATATTTTTATGATTCTTTAATGATGTTTTAAGAATTTTCATGACTTTACACTATCATGTAATTTAATGTAAGTTACACGTCATATTTGATAATATAGATTATTAATAGACCTAAATATAAATTTGTAATAATTATAAAAAATTATTTATAAGCCCTTAAACATGTACTTAACTATTTACTTAATAGTTAAATAAATATAATTCTGTATAAGTGTAAGGACCTAAGTGTAATAATTGATAATTACTATTTTAGCCTTAATTCACACTATTTTATTTACTTAACTAAAGGTAAATTTTGTAAATTTATATAAAGGGTTTAGTATATAAAAACTTAACTTTATCAAATTTATAAGTATCCTTTTTTCTCTCATCAAGCCACGTTGAATTTCTTCCCTTAATGGTGTAAATTGTTGAATCTTCATACGTTTGGAGATTTTCTTCATCACTCTACAATCTAAATAAGGTGAAAAACTCATCTTTTGGTTGATTTTATGCATATATATGATATATAAAACATTTGCATACCAAATATTTGAGGAAATGTATGAATAGTTTATATTTTTAATTATTGCATGTGTTTTCATAAATTATTATTTCATTTCTTAACTTTTTAAAGGAAAATTTTTTCAAATGACCTTATTTTAAAGGTCATTTACATAAATAATTAATTTTTAAAAATTCTTACCAAATTAATTAATTTATCAATTTTAGACATATTTATTTCCACATACCACTTGTCTTAAAATAATATTAAATAACAGATAAATACAAATAAATATCAACTTATTCAACCAAAAGTAGTGTAACTCAATGATAACTATATTGTATTTCATCCATGAGACTTGAATTTAACTGTCAACATTCATAGTTTTCATTTTATCTATTTATTTATTTTAAATAATCAATGTTAATACAAAAATTGTCAAAACTAACTATATTTATTAATTAATTTACTAAAATAGATATTTTTATAATTTATTTACTAAATAAACCAAAAAATAAATTTGGACAGAAGTGCACTACATTCTAAAACATTTAACAAAATTTATTTTTATTATGAATAGGCCTTGAACATTTAAAATTAACAAACAATAACAAAAAAAATTCAAAGTCTTGCATATTCCTACCCATTGTTTAGTTTGTTTGAGTACCAATATGTAAAATATTGAATTATTGCATAATTATTTGTTATTTAAAAAGATTTAAGAGTCTGCTTAAAATTTTCAAAGTTGAGTTTTTTCTCACTTGCGGTTAAGTTGTGGGGCCGAAAGTACAGAAAAAGAATTTCTACTCATTTAAAAATATTTTATGTACCAAACATTCGAAATTAATGAAAAATAATAAAACATTTCAAAGTCTTGCATATTCATACTCATTGGTTAGATTTGTTTGGGTATTAATATATACAAAATTAAACTATTGTACAAATATTTGTTAATTAAAAAGATTTAGGGGTTTATTTGAAATTTTAAAAGTTGAGTTTCTGTCTCACGTGCGGTCAAATTTTGTGACTGGAAGTATGATTAGAAAATTTCTAATTTCCAAAATATTTAATGGACCCTCGGACCTTTACAATAAATAAATAATAATTAAAAATGTTAAATCATGCACATCGGTTCCTAATTAAAGTGTGTGAAAAATAAAACTGTTGTATCAATATACAAAACTTTAAGATAATTTATTATTATCCCTTAATTCTGCAAGTATGAAAATTTATTCCAAAATTTGAAAGTTGAATCCAACCTGTCATTCCATTTAGACCCATAGATTATTGAAACTTATTTTTTTGTTGAACATATTTGGTATACAAGGGTATCTTTATTCAATTTTAGATTATTTTTAAATTGTTTAATTAACAAATTATCAATGTAATTAATTTAATAAAACAAATTATAAATGTGGTTAGTTTAGAATCTCATGTTAATATATCATTCATTAATAATTTTTTTTTTTATATATATACATACTGAAATTAAATTTACTTACAATAAAATTTACATAAGTTATATATAATTTACAATAAAAATATTTAAAAATTAAAAAATTAAAAAAATTAAGCGAATAAATTACAAACTAATTTTTATAATTTTTAATTTAAATATATATTCTTTAAAAATATATATCAACAGTCCTACTTTCCTGCTCGAGCAATTGGTCTTGAGGGAGGAACTATGCCCGCTTAAAAAACTTGTACTAAGAGGGGAATTGCTTCTCGCTCAAGAAAGTTTCCCAAACATAAATATTTATAATTTATATATTTTTTTTGTTTTTTTTTATAATTTTATTATATATATATATATATTTAAAAAATGTAATTAATAAATAATGTATTAGTATTGTATATTTAAATTAAACAAATGACTAAATAAAATAAAAAATGCAAGAATAATTTCTCAAGCAGGAATGTTTATATATATTTTTTTTAATTTTTTTGTAATTTCATTATGTATATTTAAAAAAGCAATTAGTAAATAATATATTAACATTGTATATTTAAAATAAATAAATAAAAAATATAAATTCTAGAAATCTAATTCAAGTCCCATATATGACAAATAATATACCCTTCACTAAACTACAATATCTTTAACCAAACAAATTAATATTTATTTGTATGCAATCGTTAGTTAATATTATTTTAAGAGTAAGTGAATTATGTGGAGATAAATTTATTCAAAATTGATGAAATTGATTAATTTGTAAAAAACAAAATTTAGAGTTAATTAGTTATGTAAATGATCTGTAAAATAAAATCATTTTAAAAATTTTTAACTCTTTAAAAATTGAAGTTGAGTGGAGTATGACATAGGTATTACCATGACATATTTTTATACAATTTTTTTTGTTTGATTTTGGATGTTCATTTATTATTTAATGAGATAAATTTAATAAATTATTGTATCATAATTAATTAAAAAAAATTAAATGAAATAATCCTACTATATTAGAATAACTAACATGATAAAAGTATCTTAGTGAATACTTTTTCACCAACTAATCACTAAGTGGTGGAGAAGTTAACTTTTATAAAAAATTAGCACAACAATTTTGGATCTTCATTTATTTTAGTTTCTTTTTTTTTTTTAAATTCCAATAATTTTTAAGGGTGCTACATTAATAGAATAAAAAGCAGAAACCAAGCAAAGGGAAAAAAATACCTCCAAAAAAAAAAATATGACTTTCATGATTTTACTGATATTAAAATTTGTAGATTTTTTTATTTATTTATTTATTTTAATTTATTAATTACTAGAGTTTTAGACGAGCACAAAGGAGGAAGGAAGGTAAACAGCGGCTGATATTAGAGAGTTAGAGAAGTTGTTACTAATTTTAAGTCACACAACGAAAATTACAAAAGAATAAATCTTAATTTAGATTAAATAAGCAGTGTTAAAATCAATCATTTCCATATTACTTCTACAGTAAGAGACCAACTCAAGTGAATTATCCCTTTGAAAACAAATTTGCTCTTAAATTATAAATAGCCATCATTTATTTGAAATTTAAAATAATGTCATCCATTTTACAACAAAATTAATTATTTAGATTATTATAATAATAATAAATTAAAAATTACAACTGAGGAGTCGAAAATATAAAGAATAAGTTGGAGATCATGTGCATGACATACGTGACATGACTTCTAATTTGTTTTATATAATGAGTTGTACGGAGGCAGAGAAGTGTCGTCTTTTACATGCAAGAGTTATAATTGCACTACTATTTCGTTTTATTTACGTAAATCAAAATGTTCCACATTCCTAGAAATAGAAATATAAAATGCTGTAGCCGATTTAATCGAAATAATTAATATTGATCATCTTATTTTAAACTTGCGAAGTTGACTATAAATAGCTCTTACCATTATTTGCCACAGATTTTTTTAGTTAATTCCTCGAGCAATTCTATCCAATAATTTTCTAAATCTCATCCCTATAAGTACCCAATCCTCTTAGGTTTTCATCAAACAGTTCTCATCAGCCGTGACTTCTCATCCACATTAGAGATCTTGCAGAACCAAAAACATTACAAAGTAATGGAGTTTTGCAAGATTTCATCACTAGCTCTTGTTTGTCTCGTATTGGGATTTTCCCATGCCCACGCACAAGACTCGCCAAAAGTCTACGTCGACGGACACAACCGCGTTCGAGCACAAGTAGGAGTCGGCCCTGTGAAGTGGGACGAAAAGGTAGCCGCCTATGCACGAAATTACTGCAATCAACGTGCGGGTGATTGTCAGCTTGTCCATTCTGACGGGCCTTTTGGTGAAAACATTGCCTGGAGCTCCGGTGATCTTTCGGGCACAGAAGCTGTGGAAATGTGGTCTGAAGAGAAGGCTGATTACAATTACGAAACTGATTCATGCATGCAGGGCAAGATGTGCGGGCATTACACCCAGGTGGTCTGGCAAAATACAACTCGTATAGGGTGTGCTAAGGTTACGTGCAGCAACAATGGAGGAACATTTATTAGTTGTAACTATGATCCCGCAGGCAACTACGAAGGTGTCAGACCTTATTAGTAAAAGGAGTCTTTGTCTCTTGTGAACGTTTTAAAATAAGATCAAATTCTCCGTAAAGAAATTTTGCAGGGAGTTTCCGTTCATATTTTTAAAACATTGTATTAATCGGAACTGAAGTTATTGCAACAATCTTCGCTTTTTGTTTAATTTGCTACACCATTTTGTTTTGTGTTTTATACAAAAAAAGAAAAAGAAAAAATAATAATGGTTGTTAGTAATTTTTGGACTTCACTTCTTATCATAAATAATCAAGCACGGGAACGTATGGATAATATTTAGTTTATAGATTGCAGCAATTTACCGTACTTTTAAAAGTCGAACTAGAGGGCATTAGTAATTCAACATTCAGTATTCATATATTTTATTATTATTTAATAATTAATATTTTTATCCCATAAATAATTGAAACTTAAAAATTATCATACCACAGAAGCAAACGGAGCCTAAATTTTAAGTTTGATGACCACTGAACAAATTCGATAGCCAACCACAGGTTAAAATAAGACGATCTCAAAAATTACGAGAGGAAAAGTGTAGCAACAAAATAAATAGTGAAAATAGAGTGAGTTAGAAAACGAAACAAAGGAGCGATTATTAACAAAATTATGAAGGAACTGAAACCGGAAAATGAAAAAGACATTAGATAAAGCAATGTTAATTGTCCCAATAAAAGAAAGGGGGAGAGGTTGCATGTTCTGAGTTAAGAAAGAATTTGAATGTATCCATTAATAAATAAGTTTGTGAAAAGGTTTTTTGAAAATGCATGTTTACCTCCGCTGCCGTTATCATTGACCACTAATGCTGATCGTATTTTTATAAGCTAACCTTTACCTTTACTGATTTAATTTTTATCAATTTCATAACACTGATAATTTCAAAGCATAGGACGAAAAGAGAAACAGAATCTGAAATGTGTATGGCGTTTTGCTAAAATCATACACAATACCACTTGCAATTTTTCAATATAGATATCATTATATTTCTTAACCAAACATAGTGGATGTATTGATCGTTAAGAAAAAATATTGTTACCCACTTTTATTTTTCTGAGTTTTCTTGATTGTTGAGTGAAAATTGAAGATATTAGCTTCAATTTCAACACGAACACAATGGGTGCGAGGCATGTATTTATTTTTTAATCATTTTCTTTGCATGCATGTTGGTTTAAGACCAAGGGCTCTGATTATTTTATGCTTTCTGTGGGAGAGGGAAAAACCTTTATTCCTTGATTTCCAACAAGCTACATTGACTCAAGAAACTTCTTTCTTCCCAGAAATTCTAATTAATGAAATAGATTATTGCGTAAAAACTATCTTTTAAAAAAGGTTTTGTTTGATCATGATTTTGGATTGTAAATGGTGTTAATTAGAGAAAGAGCTGGATATTAGGGTTTTAACTTGCAAATAATGTTAATCTAATAATGAAATGCGTGTTTTCTCTGTTTATGCTTATTTAATTTATCTTACAAACCTGTTGGTAAACTTGAATTATTTTTGTTACTATTATTTTCGACAAAATCAATACATCTGTGATTTTAGTTGCGGTTTACATTACTGATATGAGAATGTCATTCTATACATAAGCTAAAATCTCCCCCAATATGTTTCGTAATTATCATGATACAAAACGAAGAGATGAACCTCATGTACATCGAGATGATGATGTTGATGCTGATTCAAAGATATCAGACGATGAATATGATCATGTCAGTGATGTGCCAGCTAAGAACATAATGATGACACTCCAACAGCAAAATATGAAACAAATAACAAAGTATTTGAACGTTGCATGGATTCAAAGGTAATGTAGAGCTTAAGGTGGGTCAAACATTTCACATTGTGTAATGACTTCAAAAAGATCCTTCAAGTGTTTACTAAGCACGGATTCATATTTAAAGGGATTAAGAATATGAAATCAAGGGTTACTTACAATTGTGCCTTTGACAGCTATGAGTAAAGGATTCGTGCAAATCCTACTTGGGATAGACTTTCATTTTAAATTAAGACATATAAGCTTGCATACAACTGAATGAAAACTGTGAAATAACATCATCTTAAGGTCAATTTCTTCATTTATTTAGAGCTAAGCCTGACATTGACATCAAGATAATTACTAATGAATTGAAAAGGAACTGCAAGCTCAGTTGCCATTTAATTAGATTGCACAAGGCTAGAAACAAAGCATTGGAATTGCTTGATTTAGACCACAGGCCTTCTTACAACAAGTTGAAGAGATATTTATCAGTCATTAGCCATACAAATCTAGAGTATGCTATTGAATTATAGACATAGTGTGAAATCCCCATTGTTTGGGAGTAAGCCTACGCTTGTACTTATAAATGTTATGTTCCTCACAACTAGTATGAGGTCTTTTGAGTTTAGAGCTTGAAATTTTAGGTGCAAGAAATAAAACTTTGAAAGGTTAAAATTGAGCTTATTATGCCACCTTAAATGGCTAAAATAGATAATATTATACTAATTAGACTGAGTCATCACAAATGATATTAAACTTAACTTATCTAATAAAATTATATCAATGAGAATGTTGGGTCTTAAAGGGTGGATTGTCACATCACTTGGGAGTGAGTCTGAGCTTATACTTGTAAGTGTTATATTTTTTGCAAATAGTATAAACTTTTTTAAGTCCAAACTTTCATGTTACTCACACTAATGTCATTTCATGATATTCATTGGAGACATTTAGTATCTTATTATATGATATCATTACTCATTTGATATCACTTTCGTAGTAAATAATTTTAATAATCTCATTTAATAATTAAATAAATTATTTAAAAAATTTACAAATGTACTTTATTCATACACATGAAAAAATAAAAAAAAAACAGTTTATATTTGTGAATAAATAACTCTTTCTTTCATTAATAAATAAATATATATACAAAACAAGATATTTTTAAAACTGTCAGCACGAATGGTTTCTAGAACATATTCTAACATCAAGGTCACAATACTAGCCTTTCAAGGTCACGATGCCAGGTACTATGTTTTTGTTGTTTGAGGGCTATGTACACAAAGCCGTAGTGATGGTTTTTCAAGGTTGAGTCCTTGGTTGAATAGTCGTGACTCTTGAATGTGTTGTTTTATGTTTTTGATTCAATTTACTCTATTGATTAAATTTTAAACTTAATCCAATGGTTACAAATAAAAGAATATCATAAAAAGAGATATTTTTATAGAAAGTTGTATGTATATTTATAAATAAAGACATGAGATAACTTCTAAAATATACATGACATAAATAATATTTTACTTTTTCTTTATTTTCAGAAATACAATTATGCTCTTATTTTCTTTGTGAATTCTTTATTATTTCTTAGTGCAAAGTTCTTAAGGTCTATCATACCTAGATGTAGTTTGCCAATGAAATCCCATGAACAATTTTAGTTTGAGAAGGGGCAAATAATGCTTTAAGAAAAATAGTATCCATTCTAAAAGATTTTCCCAACAATGGTCCAAGGAAAGCCGAGGTTTTCTCTTCATGATTTAGCAAATAATCTTAAGCCATATTTTGAATCAATAATTAGATGCATACCTCAATCACATAATAAGAAATACAATGTACTGCAAATGCTTGTTAATTGGTTTTCTTGTATTATTGTTTCAATGAATTATTAACTTTCTTTTGCACTTGTATTTGTTGCTTATCTTGTTCTCCAATTTGAATGGAACATGGTGTCACAAAAAATTGTGCAAATTTAGATGCAGTCTTGCTAATGTTGGAATAATTTTGAACATTAATATGAATTAATTGAATTTTATTATCAAAGATCTTTGCTGAAAATTAGGCTTCTTTAACTAAACGTGAGACTTTGAAAAGCATAGTTAATGGCAACCATAATCTGTAGGGAAAAAAAAAAAAAGAAGCTACTTTCCTGAAATTCTCTACTTTTAAATCAATTTTATATGAGTAATTTGGCTTTAATTAATCTTTATAGTCTCAAGAATTGTTTAAAGTGAAATAAATTTACTTAAAAGATAACTAAAAATGTATATTTTAAAATTTTCTTTTTTAGCACAAGTTATTTTTATAATTGTAAAAAATGCTGTTAGTCAACAAATATTATAGAAAAAATAAGTATGTCTTTTTATAAAAATTTTTATAAATTAAAAATTCAATATATATATATATATATATATGAAAAATGATCAAAAACTCATTAATGTTACATAATTCTTTATACTATTTTTCAGTTATTATATCAATGCACTTTTAATAACTAAGATTAAATATATTTATATAATTAATATATCATAATTAATGCATATACTATATTTAATCTCAATTATTAAAAGTGTATTGATCTAATAGTTAAAAAATTGACATAAAAAATAATATAAAGTTATGAGATTATATATATATATATATATTACATCAAAATTTCATATATTAATATAATTTACCATAATGAAATTGATCATGAACTTTATAATTTATTATAATGTCCTTGATTTACTCATTAAGTGTATGAAAATTTATTGGATTGCAATGAATTTCAATATTACTATATTTAATTGAATTAGAATGAATAAAACAAATTTATCTAATCTCTAATTGGATTCAATTATTTATAACTAGTGACATAAAACATCAAGCATTTGACTATCAATTAATGCATGTGTTCTCTTGCAATGTATTCATATACATAAATTAAATATTTTTCTTTTTATTGTTTTATCATATATTTATTTTGAGATTTGTAATAATTTTATTTTATAAGAAGTTTTTATTAAAAAATACAATTATTTCCCCTCTAACTATAATTTGACTAACTGAAGATAAATGAATTATTTATTTATTTATTCTTTATAAGAAAAACTCTAATTTACTAATTTTTATTTAATTTTTAGAGTTTATTAGGTATATTTTTTAAAATAAATAAAATAATATTTTACTAAAAAAATCTTAATGATATGATACAAATTCTCTTGCAAATTAATTTAGAATTGTTTACTACTCCATATAATATTGATAATTTATATTAAAAAAATCTTTATATGTAAATATTCAAATGATGTTGATTAATAATAATGTTGAAATATTCTAGTTTTTATTATGTAGAGTATTTTTATATCATAATAATTGTATTGTAAAATTTTAAAAATTTAATATAAAATTTTTAACTAATATGATAATATATTAATAATATTTATTTTAAATTTATTAAAAATTTATGTTGTTAAAAATTTAAAATATAAATTAGTATCTAATGTACATAAATTAAAAAAAATAAAAAAGATAAATAAAGATGAAAAAACTATGTTACGAAGAGAATAAACAAATTAATGGTATATCTATCTTAAGAGTTTTCTTAGATACTTCTCTTGAAAATTTTTGATAATCTCACTTTGTAAGTAGTTTTGTGGAAAGACATATTTACTTTTTCTCATAGCATAAGTTAACTAAATAAAAGATAAATATATTATTAATTTATTTACTTTTTTAGTAAAATTTTAATTTATTCATACTCATTTTTTTTTTGTTTTTAATTTATTTATAATGGTACTAATTTATATTCTAAATTTTCAATAATATAAAAGTTTACTTGAAATAAATATTATTAATATATTATCATATTATTTACAAAATAATTTATATTAAACTTTTAAAATTATACAACCCAATTATTGTGGTATAAAATGCTCTAAATAACAAAAAGTAAGATATTTTAATATTATTTTTAATAAACACTATTAGAATATTTATACAATAAAAATATTTTTAATATAAATTATGAATCTTATATAGAGTACTAAGTGATTTTAAATTAGGTTGTTAAATAATTAATATATATGTATATAATTAAAAATTTTTAATAAAATATTATTTTATTTATTTTAGAAAATATATCTTACAAATTTTAAAAAATTAAATAAGAATGAGTAAATTAAATTTTTACTTACAAAAATTTTAAAAAAAAAATCTAGTAGTGCATTTGTACTTATTTTAATTAATCAATTTATAGTTAAAAAGGAGATAAGTATATATTTCTTTATAAGACTTGTTAAAAAATAAAATAATCACAAATTTTAGAGAAAGTATACGATAAAATTCTTTACTTTTAGTTAGTTAATTTATAGTAAATAATAAGTAAGTATACCTTAAAAGTTGGATAACATTTGATAACAATGAAATGAATAAAGGTCTCTTAATTATGGACCTAAGATATGGTTTACTTGTAACATCAAACAATATCTCTCAGCACTACATGCATCCTTTAGCCAAGATCAGCCAATAAAATAATTCACGTGAACTTGAAAGTTTCAAAAGTCCAATACCCAAAAAAAAAAAAGAAGTGTAATAAGTCATTTGGCTTAAAACAGAAATTAAATTCAATCATCCCAATTCAATAATGTGAAATATAAAAATTTTTATACAAGTATTTTTATGTATAAATTGACATAATAAAATTATATTATTACGATATATTATATATAGTTTATTTTTTTTCTTACATAATAATGGTGTAATATACAAATTATATTTGGTGCAGTCGCAACTATATAATCATAATCAATCATTAAATAAAGAGATGATATGAATGATTTAAAGGATCCACCACTTCTAACATAACAATGATAAGGTGGAGGTGGACCATGTATGTTTGTCAATTCGGGGATAAATGGCGAGTCAGGGTCGCCCAACTGTATAATGTACCTCAATAACTCATTAAAGATGGAAAATCTTCATTCCAAACAGAATGGCATGGATTATTATTATTATTAATTGCTTTATTTGATTTCAATAAGCGGTTATGAATTGATCATACATACTACTACTTATTCTTTTGTCTTTCTTTTTTGTAAGAAACCTGTATAATCACGCATCCACCATAATGCATAATACAATTCTAAATAGTAAAAATAAAATAAAATAAATTAGACAATAATAAAAAAGTATTTAATTTTTGATAATATATTTATACAAAATAAATTATTTTGAATCTTTCGAATAATTTATCGAAAGAGTTTTAAGTAGATTGTTCTTATTATATTAGTATTATTGATATAATATAATCATCTAATTAATGAAATAAAAAAATATATTTATTAATAGTAAATAAAAAAATTAGTATAATATCTCATCATTCAATTAAAATTTATAATATTTTATTAATTTTTTTATTTATTATTAATAATTATATTTTTTATTTTATTAATTAAATAATTTTATTTATATTAATTAATAAAATAAAAAAATTTATTTATTAATGATAAATAAAAAAATTAATAAAATATTATAAATATTAATATAATAAAATTATTTTTCTTAATATTATTTGATACTCTAGTAGGTAAGAAGAAGGGAGATGGCTATACGCTACCTACGTATCCGATTCCACGTTTGGGATGAATGATAGACACCTAAGTCATAGTGCGCCTCTAGTACTCTAGTCTATTTTTCCTACCGCTGATTATGTTCACTTTCTTTCTTTCTTTCTTACTTTCTGAACAGCAATTACGATTTAGAAATTAATTATGACTAGATTCACAGTTGATCTAGAAAATGACTGCATTTTGATTTCGTTGTTTGAGAGTATAGTACTTCTATAAGTCTTTTTTTTTTTTTTTTAAAAAAATAATAATAATTATGATAATAATATTAATTAATTAATTAATACTCATGTTTTTATTATATACTAATTATAAATTAAGAACCATCACACATTAACATCAAATGAAATCATACCCAAAACAATTAAAGATAGAATTTGGCATGTGCTATGTAAAAAGACAGAGACAAGTTGAGGAGAATTAAGGGAGGGAAGTGAATAAATAATAAAAATAAGATAATGGCTGAAAACCCCCCCATATGAAGTTAAAAGATTAGAATTATTGTATTACTTGTGGTGGCAGGCACATTAAGATTAAAGAAGGTTATCCTACCTACGAAATTAAGGTTAATTTTAAATAAATTCACTGCCTAAAAGTTTCCTTAAATAATTTGCTAAATAATCGTAATAAGAAGATCTTATCCAATCAGTAATTTAAACAGAAATGAAATCCTGAGAACATAGAAGTTGGGACCAGATGGGAAATGAAATAATTAAGAAATAACTTCGATAAATCCCATAAAAATAAAAAAGAAATTAATAATAAAGTTGGGGAATTAAATTTATACTATAAATAAATAGAAAAAGCAACCAACCACTTGCATTCGGAATTGTGATAACGATTTAATTGAAAACTACGTAGCATAGCATCGTTTTGTTTTGTTTTGTTTTGCTTTCTTCGGAAGAAAAGGGGAACACAACACCCCTCCCCATCAATCCATCAATTTCAAAGCTGAGAAGTGGGGACCACCAATATCAAATTGGCAAATTTCTGTCCGTCAATCTTTACCGTCCACGTCACGACTTGTTTCTACTCTCTGTTGTGCCTGCTGTCACTTATCTCCTCCCTCCTCTCCCCATCCCCCTCGTAGTAATGCGAAGAACTTTTGTATTCTTCTCTCCTAAGCCACGCTCACATCCCCCCACTCCACTCGCCTATCTCTTACTATTAATCTAATTTATGCCTGCCCACTACGCCACGTTCATCTCCATTAAATTTCCTCCTATTTTGCTAACTTCCTCTCTCTGAATAATAATAATAATCATTTCATTAATTATAAAGTATCAGTAACTCACGGAATATGTGATTGACAATAATTAATTAATAATTATTTTTAAAGTTAAAAAATAAATAATAGCTATAAAAATATCTTTTATCATGTTGTTAATATATTTCTGCAATTAGATCTTATGATAATTAGATTTTTTTAAAATAATAATAATTATTATTATTATTGGTTGACTAAATTATCCTTATTTACTGATAATTAATTATCAGACAATCAAGTAAGAAGAAGAGAGAAAAAAAAAAAAAGTTGTGGGTATTGATTGATTTAATTGTTGAAGTTTCTTAAAATGGTACAAGAAGTATAAAATTGCAATTCCATGGAATAAAGTATGGGAAAGGGTTTGATTTATTTACTATGATATTTAAAGAAAATAATTAAGGAAAAAAAATGAAAAGACAAAAATTTTGCTAAAATAAGAAATATAATAAAGACTAAAAAAAAATTATTAGAAAGAAAAAGATTTCATTTCCCAAAGTATACAAGAATTCCAATAATACTTACATGCAGATTTCAAAATTAAATAAATTATTTTGATTATGCAAATTTTGAATTTAATTAAAAATAAAATAAATAAAGTTAAGCCATTGTGACATTAACCTAAAATTGTTCTTGTAAAGAAAGATTGCAAGTGAAAGGCATCGAGTAAAGTCATGTTCTGTAAACGAGAGGATAAGATGTAAAGCATTAAGTCGGTAGCAACTTGTTGCAGTTGTGCTCGAACTCCAACCTCTAATTTGAAGCCACGTGTAATGTCTGCTCTTGTTGTCCTGTCTCGGAGTCTTCGTTGACACCACCCCCTGGACAGTCCATTCCATTCTGCTGTGCCTCGCCCACCAATTCTCTACAGCTTTTGAATTCGTTGCCTTCAAATAAGCAGTCACATATTGAAACAAAGAGGAGAAAATATCCACCACGGAGACTCCACACACACACACACGCACACACACACACACTTTGTTTCTTAAATTTTTGAAGCTATAGGAAATGGACAGGTATGAGATTCTAAAAGATATTGGTTCAGGAAACTTCGGTGTTGCTAAGCTTGTGAGAGACAAATGGAGTGGTGAGCTCTACGCTGTTAAGTATATTGAGAGAGGCCTTAAGGTATAATTTTTTTCATCCTTTTTCTAACGATATTTCGTTCTGTCTTTCATTTCTGATATATTTTTATTTATTTATTTTTTGTGTTTTGTTGTTCTAATTTCCTTCTTATATATATTTCTATCTGGGTTTTCTTTTTCTTGTTGGGTTGATTTGTACTGAGGTATTATAATTAAATTACGTGGTGGTGTTGTGCAGATAGATGAACACGTGCAGAGGGAGATTATGAACCACAGAGCCTTGAAGCATCCCAATATAATACGATTTAAGGAAGTATGTTTGACTTTTATTCTTGCTTTTGAAGTGACATTGTCTTTTACTGTAAATTTTCTGTATATCTCTTTGCACCAACACAAGCGTGTAGTAAAGTACTGCTGGGCTCTCCCAACCAGAAAGATCTTTCAGAGAACCTCAGCCTTGTCATTTTTTTTTATTCTTTCTTTAGTATTTTGCCATGAGCATGTGAATAGAATATGATTCAAAACCACTTGTTTTAATTTTCAAGACCTTTCGTTAGGTAATCTTATTCTGCTGATTCAACAACTTTCGGAAAAGGGCCATATAATTTAGTACAAACTGTTACTGATCATGTATGCATGAAGATTTCCTGGTTTTGACTTAAAATATTTACTGTTTTATTAATTTCCTTGACGAAGATTATATATAAATTCAGATTGAAGTTCAATTTCAGATGCTGGGAACTAATGATGGTACCTTTGCAGGTCTTTCTAACGCCTACACATTTAGCCATTGTTATGGAATACGCAGCAGGGGGAGAACTTTTCGAAAGAATATGTAATGCCGGAAGATTCAGCGAGGATGAGGTAATTACTAAATGAGTTCATAAGTTCAAATAAATTTCACCAGTTTGTTTCATTTGTACTATGTTTCTGTTTCGTAATATTTGATTTCTTGTTTGTATGATCTGCAGGCAAGATATTTCTTTCAGCAACTGATATCCGGAGTTAGCTACTGTCACTCAATGGTATTATTAATTTGTCTGAATTCTTAATCATCTAAAGATTATAGCAGCTCTATATTATATTACTGGATCAAAATCTGTGTGAATTGTCTCATTAGTTTTTAGTTGCTGTAATTAAATTTTGTAGCAAATTTGTCATAGAGATCTTAAGCTAGAAAACACACTACTGGATGGCAGCACAGCTCCACGTCTCAAAATTTGTGACTTTGGTTATTCCAAGGTAAAGTAGTCAACTCATTCATTATCCTCATTTTTCTAACCAATTGAAGCCAAGAGTTGACTATTTAAAATGCATAATTTGGTTTCTTTATTTGCATTCATTCCAGTCCTCTGTGTTGCACTCGCAACCCAAATCAACTGTAGGCACCCCAGCCTACATTGCTCCAGAGGTCTTGTCAAGGAAAGAGTACGATGGCAAGGTGATTAATAGCTTTATATCCTCGTGGAAATTTTAATGTAACCCCGCAGTTTGACCACCTGTACATATGCGCGTGCTGTCTATTTTAATATGAATATGAATTAATCGAGTTAGTAAAAGCATATTTTAATTTTATCCATGAGATATATTATAGATTGCAGATGTTTGGTCTTGTGGGGTGACGTTGTACGTGATGTTAGTTGGAGCTTATCCCTTTGAAGATCCAGAAGACCCAAGAAATTTCAGAAAAACAATTCAGGTTAGTTATAATATCAATTTTGAATTGTTTATGCATCCATCGCTTTGATTTGTTGTGAGTTTAATCAATTACTGATGACTTGACATGGCAGCGGATTCTAAGTGTCCACTACTCCATACCCGATTATGTTAGAGTTTCCAGGGAGTGTAGACATCTTCTATCTCGGATTTTTGTGGCTGACCCTGAAAAGGTACAATTTTTTTTTATTTATGTCCACAACTCTGTCTTTTAAAATGACACACAATTATTCTTTCATCTTGCAGAGAATAACGATACCAGAAATAAAAAAGCATCCATGGTTCTTCAAGAACTTGCCAATAGATTTCATGGAAGAAGAGGGAGTGAGTTTGAAAAACGAGGATGAAAATGATGAGGAATCTCAAAGTGTGGAAGAAATAATATCTATAATTCAAGAAGCAAGAAAACCAGCAGAAGGTGCCAAAGCCGGTGGTCTATTTATTGGTGGAAGTGTGGATCTCGACGATTTAGATGCCGATGCAGACACTGATGATATTGAGACAAGTGGAGATTTTGTCTGTGCATTATGACTTCATTGTTTAGTGAATCTCCCTCTGCTTGCATTTCACTTTTTCTGACGAGTGATGGGAATTAAGATAATTTTACGTTTTGCTTTTGCTTCTTAATTAGTTTTCTAGTTTGTACAATATTCTCTAGGATTCTCTCCTGTGAAGAAATTTGAATACAATATTTTTTTGTTGGAGTGTATCAATAATAAAAAATATAAAATATATAAGTATTTAAATATTTAAAAAAAATACACACACCACTAAAATTTCATAATTTTAGTAAATATTTTTTTAAAAAAAACTTTTATGTTTAGTATTACTGCAATTAGCACCGTCAAACCCTCCGCTTTTAACTCTAATATTATTATAATAATTAATTAATTAATTATTTGACTGAAAAATTTAAATTATAATTAACATATTTAATTTGTATTAAAAAATTTAGTGGTTGTATGTACGATTGCGGTATCATTAAAGGCATGGATTCCCCCGCTAAAATGGAAGTACGGATAATGAATATTCTAATAAAAAGACATCAGCATAACGTCATTAAAAGAAGTATCACATGAATTGAAAAAATTTTAAAAAAAAAAGGTTTGGTGGTGGATAGAGTTAAATGCTCATATTAGTAATTAAATAATAATTCAAGGTGCAATATTAGTTAAATTTAAATTAATTGACTCAAAATTAATATTACAATTTTAAAGTTAAAAGAAACTTCGACTTTTATATATACAACATAATATAAAATATAAATATGTAGAGTTTTTAACTTAAAATAGTAATATCAATTTTGGATAATTAAGTTATCTAAATTTAATAGTTAAAATTTAAACTCAAACAAACAAATAAAAAAAAACATTTAATGCTAACAACTCATCAATCCTACCTATTATTGTATTGTATGCTCATATATAAATTAAAGTCAAATAATGACATTTAAACACTATTAATTCATGTAAACTTGATGATTGAAATTAAATGTTAACAAATAATATTTAATGTTAACAACTATATATTTTTATTTATTATTAAATTATATAAATTAATGGTTTAAAATTGATGTTATTATACATGCATACACTCTGTGCACGTTCACATTCACCTCCATGTATACAACTTAATCTCTAGTTAATTTATTTTGAGAAAAAAAAAAGATTTTATAAAATTTTAAATAAGGAGAATGTCAAAAGTGTCATTTTAATTTTGTTTTCTAATTATAAAATAAAAATTTAATGCTATTACTGGTCAATTCAATGTCATGTCAAATGTTTATCGCTTATGTCGTGCGGCTACAGCGATGAGAGGAAGATATGAATCGATGTTAATTTCATTTTCTTAATTGCTTTCAACTCCAACCAATTTGTACTTTGTAGAAATAAGAATTGAGTATTGTTTAGTTTTGTTACGGTATAATTTAAAATTTATAACTATTACGAAATTAAATAATTATCTATTTAGTGTAAATACAGGGCAATGTAAGTAAATAGCTCTTATAAATTATTAAATGAAAATAAATATTTAACAATATTTTAGTACTTATATAAAAAAAAATATATTAATAATCTTATATACCTAGGTACATTCATAAAAAAGTTAAAATTTAAATTTATCATTGTGACAATATATATCGAAGACATGCCTATAATTAAAATTCTAGAAAAATTTCAAAAATTATTGAATACTTCAAAGGGTAGTTTGAAATGAAAAAGAGAAATTAAATATTATCTTGTCTTGTCTTGTAAATTGAGAATAAATCTAATAAAATATTTATCTATCAATTTGTTTATATTAGAAAAAATTTAAAATATTTTAATATAAATAAAATTTACCTATTGTAAATTAACAGTTCCATTTTTTTTTAAAAATAATAAATAGTTATTTAGTTTGAAAGTACAATATCTTAATGTAGTTGTGGTTTGAATTTTATTTAGCATAATATACTAAGTTTTGTATAGACTATAGTTTTTCTTGTGAATTATTTTATTAAAATATACTAATGCAAAATTTAAATTTAATTAGTTATATAGATATTGACTATCTTTTTTATCCTTATAAAATTTATTCATAAATAATATATATTTTTGTTTATAACAATATAATAATTTTATTGCAATCCGTGAAGCAAACTTTCATTGCTACCTATTCTAATCACTATAAAATTCTTGCAATAGATGCAAAAGATAGAGAATGTATATAATTGCAATCCATTATTTATTACCTTCGAGGTACGCGCAACCTATCTTTCATTACATATATTCGAAGCATGATAATATAAAAAGATAGTGCCTATTATATTACTCAAGGTAGAGAGTGATCTATTGAAGGAGACCGCATCAAGTATATATCATGAAAGACTTTATATACTTATTAACTTCAACAGAGTCAAAAGATTATTGTTAATCAATTTGGCTCCTTCCGTAATTTTTGTCAATTTCTTCACAAAATTTTCATCTACATGAACCTTTCAGAGTTAGTACATGGCATTAATAAATTGATATTTATTGTTTTGAGAAGGAAAATTTCATTAAGAAGAGCAAATTCTTTGAAAGAGAAAAAAGAATATATGAATTTTTCTAAACTAAATTTACACTGCACTCTTTTTTTTTAATCATATTTTATTTCATGGGGTTTAATGGATAAAGTTTTAGTAAGTATTACACATAACTAAAAACAATGTCTTTAGTCTTTTGAACAATTGGCCCAGTATGTGGCGTAATATTATAAAGCAACAAATAAATACTTGATTTTGATTGGTCATATGTGGTGGCACAAACTAATCTAATATATATATCCACACTTTCATGTACTGAAAAAAAAAATCCTGGCTCATAATTTTGTTGGCATTTTGAGCTACTAATATAATGTCACTTGTGTTATTTTACTTTTTTTTTTTTTTTTAACTTAATAGTTTAACATGGAGAAAATATCACCACTCGTAGAATTATTTTAAAAAAATACGAAAAAAGTGGGGTAGATTTGTCAATTGGCAGCATCTTCTTTTTTTTTTTTTTGCCACGATGACCCGAACCTAAAATACATATGTGAAGCCCAAGCCCAATCCCAAACTCCATCAGGACCACTTAAAGCAGGCGTACGATTGATCGTGCCTCTGATGCACACTATTACCTATTCCTGAAAGCACCCAATAACACCCCTATCTAATATATATACATGCACACACGCCGCAATCTAAAACCCTAAATCTGCTTCGAGGAGTCGTTTGAGTAGCACAGCCGGAGGAGCGCTTTCTCATCTGTGTCATCTTCCAGACTCCATTGAACAAAATGAAGGTACTCATTTGTTTGATGAAAACCATTTTGAAATTTTGTCTTGTGTTTTAATAACACGTGATTGCTTTTGAATCTTCTTATATGGTTTTTGTTTTCGTTTGTTTCAGTTTAATATTGCAAATCCCACCACTGGGTGCCAGAAGAAGCTGGAAATCGACGATGACCAGAAACTGTAAGTCGTATATGAGCTTTGAATCTTGTATTTATATTCTTCTCTTAGCATGTTGAAGTTTTAAAGTTTGCTTGTTTTGTTGAAGATGTCTTTTGTGATCTGCAATTGTGGATGGCTTTAGATTTTGTGCCGACTTTCTTGCACTATCTTTTTCTTTTGAGCAATTTCTTGTGTGAGTTTCTGCCCCTGTTTGGGTGATTAGAAAGTAAAAGGAAAGATACAAATTTGATAAGTTGAGCATTGAAGTAATAATCCCTTAAATCTTTGGTGTCACTTCTGAGCTTATAATTTTTCTTTTATCCTTTCTTATTTATTGCTGCAATATAGTTGTTATTGCTGAAATATCATTGTTTTTTATCTTAATAATTTGAATAGATGTTGGGTCTTATGCAATATGTTTTCATAATATAATGAATCTCAAATAGAAACCTAAATCGATCCTGGACCCAAGTGGCATAACATACCTGTTTTGCTTATTTGTGGTGACCTTTATTTATTTTATAAAGTATAATAGTTAGGAAATAACAGATTTATAGTTTGTTTTATGCTGTCCTTCCCCTTTGAGTGAGGATAGGGTTTAAAGTTTTTGATGTGATACTAGTTTTATTCCTCATAAGATGAAGATACAGAACCTTAATTCAAGAGGAAGTTTTTCCATTTGGTTTTCTCTTTTACTTGCATGAATTTGGACATTAGTTTCAATATTTATAGCAGTTTCTTTGAGCTCTATCAAAAAGCTCTTTTTGCCATTGTTTTGTGCTAGTCCAATGGGTTTGTGATACAATGGGAAGATATAAAAGAATTTAGATGCTATCATTTCATACTGACATTATTCAGTTTCTACTTAGCTTGTTGTGAAATTCATTTGTATATAGTCTCTAGTGCAGTGATCTCATTTTTACAGTATTCTCATGGCGTGAGATAGTTACAGTTTGAATTTTTCCCCCCTTTTTCTCAATCAATCAATGGTTTGTGGCTGCTGTGGTTCATAAGTTGGTTTGACTTGTAAAATTTCTGACTATTCCACCTAATGATGCAGCCGGGCATTTTTTGACAAGAGGATATCACAAGAAGTCAGTGGAGATGCTCTGGGTGAGGTGAGACATTTCTATTAGTATTTTCTTTTTGGTTGACTATACTTTGCTGTTTTAGTTTTATTTGAATAGTTTTTTTCCTTTTTTGACAGAAGTAGACGTTTTAATGTTTTTGACAGGAGTTCAAGGGATATGTCTTCAAGATCATGGGAGGCTGCGACAAGCAAGGCTTTCCAATGAAGCAGGGAGTGCTGACTCCTAGTCGCGTTCGTCTTTTGCTCCACAGAGGTTTGTAAACCGCATACATGTGTGTTTGCTATGTGTTTTCCTTCTTTCATGTTTGTCTTGTCATGTCTGGAATGCATTTTTTCTAATTTTTTAACTTATGCTTTTTTGTATTTATTGCCTGCTGTCTGAGCTTCTTTTGAAAGTAAGATTTGCACAATGAAACTGAATCAAGTGTGGACTTTTACAGGTACCCCTTGCTTCCGTGGATATGGCAGGAGAGATGGAGAGCGTAGGAGGAAATCTGTTCGTGGATGCATTGTCAGTCAAGATCTCTCAGTGTTGAACTTGGTCATTGTGAAGAAAGGTGAAAATGACCTTCCTGGACTTACTGATACTGAGAAGCCCAGAATGAGAGGTCCAAAGAGAGCATCAAAGATCAGGAAGCTGTTTAACCTTTCCAAGGAGGATGATGTGCGGAAGTATGTCAACACATATCGTCGAACTTTTACAACCAAGTCTGGTGGGTCATTTGACCTTTGTTTTGATCATTGTTGCAATCAAATATGGTGAGATTTCGACATGATGATGATTGAAAATTTTGTTAATTTCTGGTTGACAGGTAAGAAGGTTAGCAAGGCTCCCAAAATTCAGAGGTTGGTGACTCCTTTGACTCTGCAAAGGAAGCGCGCAAGAATTGCAGAAAAGAAGAAGAGAATTGCCAAGGCCAAGTCAGATGCAGCTGAATATCAGAAGCTCCTTGCTACCAGGTTGAAGGAGCAACGTGAACGCCGTAGTGAGAGTTTGGCAAAGAAGAGATCCAGGCTCTCTGCTGCCTCAAAGCCATCTACTGCTGCTTAGATAGGATGCAAGGGTTTTCTTTGGTCAGCCAAGGATTGTCAGTGCTGCATACTTTAATAGGTTGAGATATTTTTGATTTTTTTGGGACTGTGAGAGCCTACTTGGATGTTTAATGTTACATGCTGACAACCTGCCATTAGACTTCTCAGATTTTGTTAATTTAAATTTTGGAATGTTGAACTTCTTTCTGTTACTTGTTCAAGTGGTTTGCTTCTATCAATTATGGTTTTGCTATTCTGAATTTTCAAGATTTTAAAGCTGATTAGCAGGCAGATGATTGTTTGCAAATCGTAGTTCTTCTTTCCTTCACTTCTGATGAGATTTGTTAATCTCCTGTTGTTTTTGTACATCAATGATAAATTGCTTAAGACTTCAGCGTGAGAGGAGAAGTTCTTTTCGCGCACTTCTGGACAACCACCATCCATACCGCGTGAGCCGCTAGATGCTCTGAGCCGTCTTTTCGTTTATGCCTTCTATTTTCTCTTTTCCTTAGTACTGAGACCGCTTCCTAGTTTTACGGTGTACCAAGCAGACGGAAAGAAAAGGAAAGTTTGAAATGGCATCTTTTTCATGTCCAAGGTGGATATGTAGGCCCACTTCATTGAGCGGCACACGAAGCCAACAAACAGAGAATGCAAGCGTCGAAGGTAAATGAAAGTTGGCCTCAATTAAACATGCAAACAAAACCATAAAATGGCAAAATGATAAGAAAAGAATCTCGACTTCTGGGGCTGTTAAAGGTCTGCCATTGTCGTAAATGCACATTATATAGCTTGAATCTAATTACATATTTTACAAATTTATTTATCTTTCTTATTTTCATAAAAATGCATGTGAAGATAACAAAATACTTGTACGGGAAAACCATTCCTCGTGCAATATTAAGGTTTGGGGCTTTTTATCATTTTTACTTGGGATTTCTCCTTCCATTCCCCACCTTTACTTGTTTAAGAATAGAAAACGACATCTCGACCCACCCATTCCCTTCATTGACATATTTAATTAATTATTATAGTTAATTTTTAATTTGATAAGTCGCGGGCGCCTTGTAATGTTTAAGTTCTTCCTTGTCTTTTCCCAATAATTCCAACCAAAAACTATCCACATTGCAAGAAGATTAACACCAACAAATAACGATAAACTTAGCAATTCCACTTTCTATAACCTCATCATTGAAAGGTAACATTGCACTCAACAAAAATTTCGACTCTTATTTAATATAACATACTATTTTTTTTTTTCTATTCTATCAATGCATCTAATCGATCAGATAAACAATATTATTTCTTCCTCAAGATTCCAACAACGCTTGCACAGACCTGCTATTAACAACTCTACAGTTGCTTCTAATCTCTCCAGGCCTCCCACTCTGCAAGTCACCCATCTTTGTCATTCCCTCAACAAACGCCCTGAAAAATTCACTCTCGTCCTTGCTAAAAAGCTTCACATATGCTCCAGTCTTCGCATATGTAAACAGTGTTTCATCAGAATTCAGAAATCCCCTCCCTGCAACCAAGTCCTTAAAATATTGATTATCAAATACTTGTGGTGTTGCATCGAGATCTCCTGTCACATTTTCATCGCCGCCAAGCGGGCAAAGCTTGTCTAGCTTTTCTCTGAACTTAGGTTCAATGGCAGGGTCAGGTTTGCCTGAGCCAGACTGGTTGTAGAGCCTAAACATGATTGAAAAACATCGCCCTTTCCCGATAGAGTGTGAGCCCGAAAGGGCTACAAGATCTTTAACAGAGAGATTGAATTTTTCGAACAATTCGATGAGATAACTTGCATTTGCTCTTGGACTTGGCATGATGTTATCTGAGTCTTCTTGGCTTGCTGTTAAGCTGTCTTTTCTTCCTAGCTTCACTTCCCAGTCGGGTCCTCCACTCTGTTTTAAATATACAAGTATGTTATATCATATGCATATCCTTCTCCGTTCAATAGAAAATAAAAAAATAAAAAATAAAAAGCAAAAAGAAAAGTTTTGATTGTTCAATGTTGGACAAGTTCAACTCTCTGCAAAATTTCTCATGTTAACCAGATTGAGCTGACAAGTCAGTCAGAGACATTATACCATGTCTTAATAGGGGGTTTACTATTTCAGCAATGCAACAAAAACAAACTTTATTACATAAATTCATGTGGTAATGTTATATTATTATGTTGTATTATTGTCAAATATATATATATATATTTTTATTTTTCCTAAAACTTTTTTTGTATACTTGTAAAAGTATAAAAGAATATGATAGTGTGATAGTAATCTAAGACTGTTACATTAGCTTGTATAGATGGCTGTGTATAAAATTTTATATATATATATATATATATATATATATAACAATACTCTTAATTGTTTTTGTAAATAAATACTTCACTAGTGATGAAATGAAGCCAGTCAAAATTATATCGACAATAATAATTTAAAAAAAAAGGCAAAGTTATTGATATTATGATATCCTTCAATTGTTATTATGACAATTAGGTTAGGTTTAACACATTGACCATTGAGAAGACATTTTCTCTAACACATCATTATACGGCTTGCAATGTTGTCTTCTCCTACAATTAACATTAGTACACAAGTCAAATTTAAACATAGTAATGGTATACAAATGAAAAATTGATATTTATAAAAGACATTATTTATTTTTTAAAATAAAAAATTGACATCCTTATAAGAGTTTTATCCGGAATTTTAATAATATGAAGGTAAAACGATTTGGGAGTATATTTAAAAATAAATTAAAAAGCCTATCTCCATGGTTGGCAAAGTATTTAAAAGGTGGTGCAAGTCACTTAAACTACTAGTGATTTCTTCGCAAAAGAGTGGTATGCATTAATGGTTAACTTTCTGGCTCATCACTACTGTGATTACATAGATATGGGTTGCTTTTTCTTGGTGGACTATCAATTGCTAGTAAAATAGTCAAAAATAGCATTATTATTTATAAAACAAAAAATGAGAGAATCAATTATCATCTCAACAAATTTGTAAAAGCTAGATATTATTTAAAAATTGTAGAAAAAAGTTTATAATGCTGATGGACTATCAATTCCTAGTAGGATGTCCTCAATAAAATAGTCTAGTTATGTTTAGTCTCATATTGTGAAAGCAAGATCAATGAATCATTTCTTGCTTCCACTAATTTCTATGCAGATGGGAATAGTCAAAATAATAACAAATAATAAAAAATTGTTGGTAATGAATAAGACATCACGTTTGCATGCCATCCATTATCATGTGTTGTTCTGTTGCTTTGAATTGTAGGCAAACTATTTTCCAAATATTATAAAGTTTACTAGAGAACCTAGCTCCCAATTGGACAAAGAAAACAGGACCCAATTCGCATAATTCCTGGCTGACTATACTTTTATTGGATTTACCCATTTCACATATATAGTTTTATTGTAATTGGAGTAAACATAAAGCAAAAATGTTATTACCAGTGCAACGGCATCTCTCGCAGCCATAACTATGATATCAGCACAAGAAACTGTTCCTGGACATGCTTTCTCCAGCGCTTCCTTCGCTTCATCGATTACTTCGTAAGATCTCAACGAATTTATATTCGAAAGAGAGAGTTTTTCTCCCAGCATAGTTGGTGTGTCGTCAAGCAATAAAGAAGCATCGCATCCCTGCAAACACATAACACAACAGGAAATCATAAGAAAATCAACGATATATTGATTAATCTTTTACTGGTTTTGTGAAGTATTTTACATTGACAAAGCAATCGTGAAACTGAAATCGCATGACGGATGCGATGCTTCTTGGTTCTCTAATCATAGCCTTCTTCATCACATCCCGAACGATAAACTCCGCTTCCGGGCACGTTTCTGCATAAAATCCAGGCCGGAGAGGCGCTCCTTTTGCCATGGCAATGAGCAGGAGAAAGACTGGTACGAGAAATGACATTTTATTTATTTCTTTATTTCTGTTTTTGTTTTTGGGTGGGGGAATAGTTTGAGGTTACAAATTGGAGTATCCAAAAATGATATATAAAGGAAACGATGGGTGGGGAGGGGAGGGGATAGGGTTTCGATTGTAAGAAAATTACAGGGTAATTGTTATGACAACAGGAGGCAAAGCAAATTTATTTGAACATGAGTACGAGAGAGACGTCTAACTGAAATAAATATCCAATTGTTAATGTTATACACCGGGCCCTTTATTTACTTACCTTCTTTTGATTTAGTTAGTCAACAATTGCGACACCCACAATGCTCTCTGCCTTTGTGGATAATTAACTGATAGTTAGCAGCGGCTGCACTGCACTTTGTTTTGTCATCATCATCTTTATTATTAATATCAAGACGATTAGCACTGAATTTTCCAGAATTATTTTTGCTGTAGAATGTGGAGGCCACTGCATCTCTGCCTACCTCAAGTCATAATTTCATTTTCATGTAAGAAATTTAATATACACTGCATGTAGTTTTTTTTTTTACCTTATCCCAATTGGGTTATTACAGTTTTAATCTACACATGTCAAATTTAATATTAATTAAATTAAAAGTAATTTTAAATTGAATATCTTATTATTATAGATAATGAGATAATAAATATCAATATTATAGAAATATTTCAACCACGAATAAGTATAAAAATTGGTGTAAATCATATTTATTTACAGTGATTATTAATATTTTATCTATAAATTAATAGTGGTAAATAATTGGAAGATGGATTAGAATTCTCTTTTTAATCTTTTTTTTTTAATTTTTAATAAAACGATAATATATAATATAATTAACAATAAATAATTTGATTATATTTTTATAAAATTTATAAATTAATTTTATATTTTATTATATAAATTAAAAAAATTTTAAATATAATTTAACTATATCATATATTAACATTTGTTTAAATTAACATTAAAAAGATTTAAGAGAAAATTATAATCTTTGCAAGCAAAATTGACAATGGGTAAATTGTGGGAAGAGATGTAGCTGTATGTATGTAAGTTGTTGCACTATTATTCTTTCATAGCAAAGACTAAACACAAAGGTGCACCAATTTCTCCTAATTTAAATTTCATATCCAGTAAAAGGTTTGGTAATGTTTGTTTCCATTAAATTTGCCATCTCTTTTCGAACTGACAGGGAAAGAATAGCTAATTTTGTCAAGAATTTATATCAATATTATTATAATAAAATTTTTTAAAAAATATAATATTAAATTATTTTAATTGTCATTTCATTAAAAAATAAATTATTACACCTTATTCAAGTATAAGTGATTTAACCCACAATCTGTCCATGCTTAAAAAATTGAATCATAGTTTGATATGATAACACAGGCTAAAATTTTTCTCACATATATATATATTAGAGGAGATTAGATGTAATTTTCATACACCTACAAAGAGACCATAATTTATTATTTTGTTGTTATATTATGAATTAGAGGGAATTTAATTTATTCCTTATATTGTATGTATTATATATAATGTTGAATTGATAAATCTACCATGAGATGTGAATGGAATGGATAATCTCTTTTTTCCCTCTTTAGTCTCATAATAAACTTGCTCTTTATTTTAAACGTTCAAGTAAAATTATAGAAAAACAAAAGAAAAAAAAAGTGACCAATTGATAGAAGTCATGCACTTGTTAAGCTTAATTGCAAAGAAATTTGAAGGACCGAGAAAGTCGTAAAAAGGAAGTTGCAATTCTAAGTGAAAGAGAAGGTCCTCCGATTGACACTTAAATGTGAATTATACAATTTTCCAATAGATGGAAAATGGTCACCACCCGCTCTATTTCAATCTCTCATTAATTATAATAGATACTAATTGCAGATGATTATACATACACACACACACACGTATGCATGTACATATTATAATATGCTATATGTGTGTACATCATGAGCCTGTGTGTGGGGACCGGGGGGTTAATTGTTTTCAATTGTATTTATTCCGTTTAAGCTTCAAATGCCAAACAGGCAAACTGAGCCAAGTTGGCATCTAACAGAATGATTAAATAAATTGCTTAGATTTTTTATAGATGCAATTTATATAATTTATACCAAAAGAAAAAATAAAAGATTTTTTTTTTTTTTTTTTAAATTTTTTAGGTTGTTGTTGTTGTTGTTGTATACAGAGATATTAAGACTGTGTGTGTTATTGTGATGCCTTTCTATTTAATTTTGAAGTACATCCGTTAAAATACTTGATAAAATTAATGTTTAGTAAACATCACTTATTTAAAAAATAATAAGTATTTGTATATTTATAAAAAAAAAAAAGAAATTATTAATATAAATAAATATGATAATATTATATTTAATATTTTGATTTTGTAATACTTAATAATTTAAAAATTACTACAATACTATTATACTAAACAAAAAATCTTATGAGTATTGAAAGGCCGAAAGATGTCATCGTTGATGTCATAGTTTAGGCATTGTCAGCCAAGTGCTACACGTCCTAAAGATGCCTGAAGATATCGCATATTTGACTTTTATGCATTTTTTGTGATGGGGAAAGCCTAATGTACACCTGTTGTTGTTGTTGTTGCTGCAAGCTATATTTATTAATGAATAATTTAAAATAATAATGTAGTAAAAATTTAAAATATTTCATAAAAAAATTTATAAAAAATAATAAATAATATTGAAAATTTAAATATAATTTTATATCTTATGTAAGTAGACAATGCCGGCCAAGTTGGGGGAGCATGAATTGAGGTCCCCTCCACCCTTCAATTTGTTGAAGGGTGACATCTGGATGTGATGCCTATTTGTACTGTTAAGTAGGACTAGCATTTTTAGTGGCCCTCCGGGGTGGGTCCTCTCCTCCCCATGCTTTCTACACCAAATTTTTTTTACTTTTGATTGTTTGGCATTTACTTCTTGAGTTTGATCTTCGTTTTTAGTTTAAATATGTAAATTACCATTCAAAATATAAGAATTTGGGATCACCGCGAATGACTAAGTAATGTTAAGAATACTAATTTTTTTTTTTTATACAAATTAATATATAAAATTATATTATTATCGTATATTTCATATAAATTATTTTTTTTTTATTTTCATAGATTAATGTAACAATAATGTATATTATTATTTTAATTTTTTAAATAAATTTATAAGAAAGTTTGTATTTATGGCACTTCTATTAAGGCAAATATAATATCAAAAAATGGTCCAATGGTACAAGTGATTTGCGACAAATATCAATGAATTTGAATGACAAAACTAAGTTGTTGAAAGTTTAATTAAATAATTGATGAGGTTTTTATTCTTTATTTTTTTTAAGAAATTCTAATTTTAATATGCAGTCTAAAATTAATAATAAATAATTTAAAAATATACAATTCATTATGCAATCAACATAAAGTAAAAGAGAAGAATTAAAAGAGAAGAAATACAAAAAAATAAAAAATAAAAAATTATAATGCTTGGACAATCAATTGGCTGAGTCCAAACAATTCAAGCTTCGTGCTTGGAGGATTCCATTATGATCAGGAAGACCTCTCTACAATAAGGTCAAAAACATTACAACAATTTGTTTTAATATATCAATAAACTTATATAATATTTAGCTCATCTCTCGCGCTCTTCTTCTAAAATGCATTTCTTCTACATTTGAAGAATATAATTGATTGCAAGGAAAATATTTCAATTTTCAACTCTCTAAAAGAATACATACATAAAGTTATAACTCAAGTTTGATAATTTTTGTGAATGAAAGCAAGTTAAAGCTCAAGAATATAAATATATAAAATTAAATTAATATTTTACAAGAAGATATATATATATATATATATATGTAAAATTAATATTTTACAAGAAGCATTTGCATTAAGATTTCAAAGCAAATTTTGAATAAGATTTTCTTTCCGTTCTCAACTTTCTAATCTAAACTAGAATGCTAAAATATCATTTAGGTTAACTACTCAATTTATAATTTTATCAAATATTTTTTTAAAAAATTTATAATAATTTTACTTTATAATAAATTTTAGTAAAATAAGAGTTTTATTAAATATTTTTTTATATTTATATTAATTTTATTTTGTGATAAATTTTATAAAAATACATAATTATTTTTTCTTTAACTCTAAATTAACTAACTAAAAGATAAATATATCTCATTATAAATAAAATTATATACTTAATTTTAGTTAATTTTTAGAGTTTGTTATATATATTTTATAAAATAAATAAAATAATATTTAACTAAAATTTTTTTAATTACATATATACATATTAATCCTTTAACGAGTTAATTTAAAATTACTTACTATTCTATATAAAATTTTCAATTTATATTAAAAAATAATTTTATTATATAAATTTTTAAATGATGTTAATTAATAATTATAAATTATTCTCAATTTTATTATATAGAGTATTTTTATACTACAAATATTATATTATAAAATTTTAACAATTTAAAATAAATATTTTTATTTTAAATTAATTAAAATTTTATATTATTAAAATTTTATATTATAAATAAGTAACTAATATAAATAAAATTAAAAATAAAAAAAATCAAATAAAGATCGATAAATTAGAGTTTTAATTATAAAAAATAAATAAATTAAGATATATTTATTTTTTTTAATTGGTCAATTTAGAATTAGATGGAAGGTAACTAAAATTTTATACAAAACTTATTATAAAGTAAAATTATTACAAATTTTTTTAAAAAATTTAATAAAATTTCTATAATGATACACTTACCTTTTTTTTTTTATTCTTTTAATCATAAGTTTAATTAACTAAAACATTAAATTAGTCATAATTTTTTTATTTTTTAAATAAAATTTTAATTTTTAAAATTTGTTATGTATACTTTTTAAAATAAACAAAATAATATTACAAAACTCAATCATACATACATATATATATATATATAAAATAAATTAGTTTAAAATTACTATTATTTTATATAAATTTTATAATTTATATGAAAAAAATTATTATATAAATAATTAAATTATATTAAATATTATAATTTTTAACAGAATATTTTATAGCATGATTAAATGAATTTATTGTAAAATTTTAAAAATTAAATATAATTTTTCTTTAAAAAATAAATTTCTTTTTACGTTAAGTGGAGCACACGTATCAATCATGGAATGGTGCATTTGACTTTAGTTTACATGTGGGGACAACTTTTTAATGTCGGGGAAGTGCAGAATCTGATACTGACATAATTAGAACGCATAGAACAGGAGTCAGCTTTTGCAAATCACAAATGAGGTCAAGGGAACCTGTACGAATAATTAGGTTATGCTTTACAGCCGAGACTTGTGCCGTAAACTCTTCTCCTTACTTTTTCTTTTTTTTTTTTTTTTAAATTTTTTTAATCTTGTTTAAAAGCAAGTTGCGTGGATAAGAATCTGAAATGGAATTGGAAGGTACCCTTTCTTTTCTTTGTCAAGATTCTCCATTATAAGGTCGGACAACGTTATCTTTGAATACATTTTTTTTTTTTTAAAAGAAGAAAAACATTGGATAATGACACTACTTTATTTAAAGAAACAATAATATTAGATTTTTTTTTCGACTTTATCCCCCAGCCATATAACTTTCTGTACCTAATTCAAAATATAAACAAATTTTTTTTTAAATTTTTTTTTTTAAAATTTCATCATATATATAAAATTTAAACTCTTTCAAAATATATCGATTTCATTCGAAATTTTAAAAATATAAGTAAATGAATATTTGATATATATTTATATATACTAAAAATTTTAAAAATGAACAAAATAAAATTAATTTTTTGAATTTTAATCACATTTCAACAAAATAATAAATGGAAAATTTTAAAATTAATTTTCAAACATGATAAAATAATGTCATTTATTATAAATAATGTCATTTAACTAAGTATTTTTAATTTTTTTTTTTTTAAGATCTTTGTTCTAAAATAATCATATATATTTTAAAAATATTATTTTTAGGGTCTATCAATCTACTAATTGTCATTGTGAATCTAACCTACTTTAAAAAGAATATTAACAAGTGTTGTCATCCTATCTAATTTTTTTATTTACAATTTTTCACACATGACAAAAATGATAGGCATGTTATTAGTGCTTAATCAATTATAATTATAGTAAATTTTTATTTAATAAATTATTTATCTATTTAAAATAATAATATTTAAATTTAACTATTAAAATTATAAAATATTAATTTTATTAATTTTAAATAAATACTTTAAAAACTCCCAATAGAAACACAAAACATGCTTTTTTAAAATTCTATTGTTGAATTTATGCAATCTAAATTTTCATGTAAAACATATTTAATTTTGACTCAATAAACAATTATTAGGATTAACACACATATACACTTAGAAAATTAATATGCATATGTGAAATAAAAACAACATCCTATTTTTTAATTTTAAGACTAAAATCATCTCAATCAATTATACGTAAACACTTATCTTAATATACAATCAACAAATAATTAAAATTTTACTAAATTATTTATCTTAATATACATGCGTTCTCCTCATTTTTTGTCGTGCATAATTAAGTCCTTAAATAATTACCCGTAATTCATGTATGCCCTTGACTAACTACACGTAGTTCATACTTGGCAGTTTTCCTTGAGCCATAATTTGCATGCAATTAACACTTGTACAATTCGATTACAATGTTTCTACTTTAACTAATAAATAAATAAATTAAAACAAAATGCTTGTATCTGAAAACTAATCATTAACTGTTCCCACTTACTAATACAAAGAAATTCTTGTACGGGCTGATCTAAATAAACATTTGTTGTACTCATTTACTATAAATGAGGATCAAGATAAGCGAGAGAAAAACATTTAAAAAAAAGTAGTACACTTTTTAAAATAAGTTAGCATGATATATCACTTGAGAAATGTGTAATATTGAAAATATGAAGTAAATGATGTAATTTTATTGAGAAATTACATTTACAAAATGTGTGTTACATCAAAATGATGGCCAAAATGCCCGAGTATAAAAGCAAGGGTTGTTGAAACTATATAAGACTTGGCATGGATTTGCGTTGTGTAGATGATTTAGCCCAGAGTGTCTTCTAGTTATTAATTTGGCCCAATCGTTTGTCAAAAAAGAGTGCGTGTACATAGATGGAAGGGGATGTATGTACTAGATTTCGGCCTAGACTCTTATATCCCTTGTGTGGCCGCAACACAAGGGCGGGCATCGACCGCAGAAGGAGAACCGAAGGGGAGAGCAAGGGCTGTGAAGCGGCATTGGTTCTACTCAAAATTGTCCAGAATTGAATTGAATTGAATTACAACTAATTTTTTAAGGTAAGTTTTAATTTTAAAGATCGTGTAATCAAAATCAAACTAAAAAATTAAAGAATTAATTTAATTTTAAAAATTTAAAATTATTTATTTAATTTATTTTATTTTTTTAAAATAAAATAAATACTAATTTATATATAACAAATTATTTATTTATGAAATAATAATATTTTAAATTTTTTATTAAAACTATAAAAAAATAATTTTATTAATTTTAAATAAATATTTCAAAAGCAAATATAATACATTTTATTAAAATTTATTATTAAATTTATGTAAACATAACTTTCATATAAAATATTTTCATATTTGATTCAGCAAATAATTTATTGAAGAGAATATTTTTTATTTTTTGAACTACATAAAAAGATTAACTTATATATTTAAAATATTTTATTTAACTTAATTTATTATATTATTTATATAATAATTTAATAAAATCGTGATATATATTTGTTTATTTTAAAATTTTTAAATAAATTAATAACTATTAAAAAATAAATATATGCACTATATAATATTATTAGATATATAATTTTATTGTTAGAAATTTTTTTTTTGTGATATATGATATTAAATCAAGTAATAATATAATATTTTAAAATAAATTATCATTTATCAATTTTTTTGATAAATTATTTTTATTATCTTTTATTCACTCCATTTTTTATTTATATATTTTACTATTTTTATAATTTAATATTATTAATTTTTTTAAAATTAAAAATTATAAAATTAATAATTAATATACAAAATAGGCTATTTTAGAACGAAAACAAATTGAACTAAATTGAAATTAAAAAATAAAATACCCTATGTTAATCAGGTAAAGTTTTCATGTAAAACCAAACTGGTAACCCGATTTTGCATGCATTATGAAGAGTAACTAATAGCTGTATAAAGAAAGAAATAGCAAAAGGCAGAATAATGGGTGGCAGTGACGGTGGTAGAAGAGGAAGAGAAGGGAGGAGCTACAGGTCTTAAACTCAGAGAAAACATTTCAAGCAAAACAGAGAGAATGTTTGGAAACATTGCAAATCCGATCCTTCATCCACTACTGATTCCACTGACACTTTAGCATGGCAACCTTTCTCCACCCAAAACTCTTCCTTCGATGAATACTATACTATAAGGTACTTGTTGCATCATATGTTGTATTGTTAGCTCACTTTTTTTTTGTTAAAATATTTAACAGGACTTTGTAAATTTAGGAGTAAGGGATAGTGGCAGCAGAAGAATGGGATAGGTTCATCGAAGTTCTTCAAACACCATTGTTAGCTGATTTTAGAATCAATTTTAGGTATTAAAAAAAAAAGCATTTTGATTAAGTACTTTGTTATTTTTCTATCATTTTTTTTCCTTAAAGTGATTACATATGCTATGTTATGCTATGCTTTTGTTATGTATTTGACTATAAGTGAAAACCATATTGTTGTGTATGCTTTTAGTAGGTTATTGCATACTAATTTACTTTATTTGCAGGGCTTATAGACTTTATATGCTAAATGTATGGTATACTTATTGCACCTTTAGTTACAACTGCATCTTGTTGCATTTGATGTCTTGACACATTTAACAATTTGCTACTCTGACAATAGCAGAGTTGCCACCTCTTAAGGATAACGAATTGGTGTACACTAAGTAATATGCCTATGGATTTGGAAATTGCAATTTCATGCTTAATGCTGGCATCAATTATGATAAGGGTTATTAGTGTCGTAAATGGTAGCTTAGTAATTAACATATGATGAGCTATTTATGGGTTATGCCTTTTGCTTTATTACTAAGGCTGTATGTTAGATTTGGGTCTCTCCTTATGTAAGCTATATTAAATTTGTAAGATTTATTTTTGCAAATCAACTAGGTGCATAGATACTGGGAGTTCTACACTTGGGTTGCTTCTTGGATAGGTCATATTAAATTTGTAAGGTCTATATGCAAATCAATTAGGTGCACAGATACTGGGAGTTTTAGAGCAAAGCACTAGCATATTATGTTTTTGCATGTGTTAGGACCTCTATATAATTTTCTTGTAGTTTCAGTTTTGGACACACCTATAATGTTAACACTATGCCAATTTGACTTATTCATTAAGTGTGATGCATTTTGACCTCATACTTTAGATGGGACAAGAAGATCAATCACATAATTACCCTTAGGCCCAGTGAAAGGAAGAATGTTAATGTTAGCTTATTTTTAAATTTTTTTTTCTTTTTTTTTCTTTTTTTTTTGTTGGATGTTTTTTGGTAATATTGTCATGTTGCAACTTTTGGGTGCTCTAAAAATTTGAGAGATATCTGCTAAGTTTGGAATATATTTGATGGTAAGTGGATTGACAAGATTAAATTAAGTTACTTTGGGTTCTTTAATTAGCAATTCGATGAAAAACTAGGAGCAAGTTAACAGCGCACTTATAAATTATTGTGGCAATAAGGAATGGGGTTTACAAGAAACTTAGTAAGCGGGGAAGAACTATAGAATAAAGCATTTGGCGCTTGAGCTATAAAAAGGTTGGAATATTTGATTTTATGAACTCATTTAGAGAAGATGAAGGCTATATTAAGTGTAAAAAGGTGAAAAAAAATGAAGATACAAATGCCAATGGACTTGTGCAACTAGAAAAGACATTTAACATAATTATTGTTTATTAAGAAAATATGGAGTTCCTTACAATAACAAAAAGAAGAAACTAGGAGAGTTCTTATATTACAGAAGAGGTAATTGACACAAATTACTTGTTAAAAAAAGGAATTAACATAATTCAAGTACTAGAAATTTAAGTGGTACGAGTGGTAAGTAATTAATGGATTGGTTGATGATGTTAATGAAATGTTAAAGGGATAGAAAGTTGGCTAAAATGAAAGTTATTTGGGAATATGTGCATAAATGTGATGGTTGATAATTTGGAAAAAATCTAGGATTACACTTTAGAACACCTGAGAGAGATAAAAGGCGCTTTACACAGCAAAATCTTAAAACAACAAGTGAAAATTTATTAAAACTCATTGTGTCTAGATTAAAGAGAACAGATAAATAAATATTTAAAGAAAAAACAATAGATAAATTCAAGAGCAATAACAAAAGTAAAACAAAAAAAGGAAAAAATTTATTTTCAAAAAGAAACTTTATGAACAACTCTTCACTGGATAAAATTTATTGGGTTGATACAAGAGTCACCAAAATGTTCACTAGAAAATAGGTTATGACTAGTAATTTAGTATAAGTTGTTGTGTAACAAGCCACTATTTTCAGTTAGTCTCTGTGCAATGCTTGATTTTATGCATAACTTTAAGTAAGTCTTAAATTTTTTGCGAAAGCTCACCGTGCAAGCATTAAAGATTTTGGAGTTTATGTGCAATAATTACAAACAAAGAAAACACAAGAGAGCATTGAAAGAAGAAGAATATATTATTATAAAGTGATTACAAGTATACTTCACTTTTTAGGGCTTATTATACTGGATGTGCTTGATGCCTACAATAAAAGAATCACTTACACATATACACTAGTGGAAGGGTAGTACAGTTGATGCAAACCTTAAGAATTAGTCTTGAGACTTCAATAACGAATTTTAAACCCAATAACTTGAATAGAAATTTAAGCCTTAAAAAAGTTAAAATTCAGATTAAAAAATTTTGACCTAATGATTAAAGGAATCAATTACTATAATAAAAATTTTAATTTAATGATTCATTAATAATAAACCAAAAGTATATGAATTCATGTTAAATAACTTTGACCAATGATTAAAGAAACCAATAATTAACAGTAAAAATTTTGATCAAATAATTTACTAATGACGAACTAAAATTATAAAAAAATAAAAAGTTTAAATGTCACAATAAAAATCTTTTGATAAATTTACATAATTTTCTAAAGAACCAAAGAGAGAGTAATTCTCATATTTTTAATTGAATAAAATCTAATTTCTAATTTCAATGTTATTTTAAACCTTTTTATATCATATTTACAATTAAAATCCTTAAATAAATAGAAATAAAAATCTTAAAATAATAAAAAATAGTAATTAATTAAAAAATATATTTATGTGATATTTCTAAACACATTATAAAAATAAATTAATATAAAAATCTAATTAACATGTCACAAATACTTATCCCAAACAAGTTATAATTGGCTATTGCCCTTATAATTGGTCCAAATGGCACGTGCAAGGAATTCTTGTGAACTTTTTCTTATTAATTCTCATCAGCAATTGTTGAATAAAGTACTAAGATTGCACTTTTTATTTCACTTGGAAGGGCTAGATTGTACCTTCATTTTCACATTTGATGGCTAAGGTTAGCATTATGGAAAAATTTGTTCAAGTTGCCTAAACATGAGACTTTTTAAAATTTGGATTATTTTGTACAAGTTAGAGCTATTTTAGGCTAAGTCTACGGTTTATTTTTTTGTTGCTCATGTTTTTTGTATACTAATTTGAGCTTACTAGGTCATTGACCATTACAAGGCATCCAAAAAGATGAAGAAATTAGTGAACAAAAGTTGAAGATTGCTAGAATTTCAAGTCGGTGACTTTATCTAGTTAAAGCTACAACATTGATAATTTAAGGTGCTGTGCTGAGTACATTTGGGGTTGGTATACAATTATGAAGGACCTTTTCTTATCCTTACAGAAGTTGGATAGATTTCTTATTAGGTTAAATAGCCACACAAGTTGAAAATCCATATAGTCTTTCAAGTGAGTTTCTTAAAATTGTATCAAGCGATGCGGTAGAGTTAAGGTGTAATGAGTCACACTAAGTATTGCTTATGAACGTAATCTACGTCATTGTGAAGTTGAAAAAATCTTTGCCACTCAACTCAGTTGTAGATGAATAGTTCCTAACTACTCGGAGTATCTAGTCCAAAGGAAGGATTTACCAATCATGAGACTAGTTGGGAGAAAGAGGAAAACTTGTGACAATTATGCAACATTGTTGAAGTATACAAGTGAGGAAAACTTAACGAGGGCATCAAATACTTCGGTGGGGGAGGATGTAATGGCCTGTAGGTTGGCAAGCCAAATCAATGCATACAAGATATGGGCAGCACATAAATAAACCTTAGGCTTAGCCCAAAACAACCCTAATTTGTACAAAGCAACTCAAATTCTAGAAAGTTTTATATTTAGCCAACTTGCATAGATTTTTCTAGAGGGCAAATTTGAGCCATCAAATGTGAAAATGAAAGTGCAATCTTTGCCCCCAGAAGTGGATTGAAAGATCTTTAAAGTGGAATAAGAGGTGCAAACATAGCTACCCATTCAAGAGTTCTATCCTTCTATGAATATAAATTTAGGTGATTTTTTCATTGCAAGCATCAAGCACATCAAACATTTCTAACTCTAATGCTACTGTATATTTGTAATTATTTTGTATAGTAAAATCTCTTATGTTTTTCTCTTTAAGTTTTTAGGCACAAACTCCAATACCCTTAGCATTTGTATAATGAATTTTTGTTAAAATTTTAAGGTTTACATAGTTGGTATTATGTATAAATTTGATTATTTTGACAAGTGACCCATTTCAAATAGTCTCATTGTTAGAACTCTAAATTCTTCTTTTATTAATAAAATCCTTGAACTACACGTTCATGTGATTAGAACTCCAACAACCAATAATAATTAAAACTCTGAAGGCTTTTTAGCAAGATTTAGTGTAATATTTAAAACACATGTAAGCATCACTGAAACCTTAACCACTAATAATAATTAGAATTCTGAAAGTTTCTCAATTAGATTTAGTGTAAATATAATAATGGTGATTATCATATTAATGCACATAAGAAATTTCATTAACAAAAGAATTCGATTAGTTTCTCTTAAAGTACCAATATGTTATAATAAGCTTTGATAACTTTTATGAGATAAAAGTGATAGGTTTTTTTATTCAAGTTTGGTTGTCAAAACACATTCTAAAAAAGTTAAGCTTTAGGTTGACTTACGATGTCCATTTAATTGGTTAGCTGGCGTTAGGTTGGCAAATGTACTAGTGAAATGTTTGTTTGAGTGGCTATATGGTGTTAGGTTGGCAAATACTTTTTGTTAAATTTCATTAAGGACCCTTCATGTTTCTGGACGAACCAATGCTTCAAATTTTTTGGCATAATCTCTGTTTGTTCAAAAACTCATTCAAACTTAACCATTGGGTCACAGAATGAGATGTTATAAAATTTGAACTTATCAACTTTGAATAGTGGCAAATCTTGTGTTAATAAGACCATCATTATTTTGTATATTCTATATTTTCTCATTCATAAAACAAAAAGTTATTCAAATTCTTTAGACAGCAACTAAGATTTTTCTAAACAATTTATTTTGGGGTTTTACCATAATTGTCTAGTCTATTTTAGGATTTTACCAAATTTAAAATGTTAATAGAATAACAGAGTAAGGTAACTCACAACTGCAACAATGTTCTTCATTTTTATGGTAAAGGATTTTTTCTGTTTCCTAATCTTTACTTTTAACACTTGTGATCTTTGTGTTGCCTTGAATTTTACCTTTTCTTTTCTTAATAATGTAAAATCTAGAGCTTCTATGTAATGAGTTGACCAAAATATTTATAAATTTATCATTATTTATTTATTTTAATTATTATTATTACTATTATTATTTTAATTTTGCAATAGCCAATTTTGTTTAGACCTTTGATCTCAGTTGGATAATGACTTTATGAAATCTTTTCAAGCTGAGGTAAGGCACATGGCTAATTTTCGGACAATAACTTGTCTTACATTTTGCTGCATTTGACATTCATTATCTTAAGAACTTTTGTCTTTTTACTTTTATTATTTAGGTTACCAAATAGAGTGAGGTGGATGCTATTAGACTGTTACCTTAGTACCCCAATAACCTTACTTGGCATTCAAATTTTCTTACATGCAGTTGAGAAAGAACCAAACCCTTGAGAGGTATTATGCATAATAAGGTTGTTTTGGGTACCTTGAAGTTATAATAAAGGAATGTCTTGACCTAAAATATATAAAAGAGGTATTTAATGGTGCCTCGCCAGTATAGTGGTATTATGGCTATTGCCAGTCTAAAATTGATATATTGCCAAATACTAATTCTGCTTCTCTATTCATTCTTTTATATGGGTATTATATACATAATTCTATATGAGTGAATAGTTATATGCATGTGAAATGCACATATTTACTTTCATCTATGTGTTTGTCGGATATTTTTTTATGTGAATTTGAATTGGCAAAACTATGATAATGATTGAGGCATATTGGAATTGCTATCAAAGAGTTCTTAAAAGTAATCATTTTTTTTGGTTATTGTGCATTAATAATTACACAGAACATTTTATTTAAACTTTACTGCAAAACTCTAGCATGTACAAGTTTTAAGTAATCTCGTATAGAGAATGTAAACTTTTGGCAAAATGATCCAATTTTGCTTGAAAGAAATAAGGGTATAATCAGGAAGATTTTATTGGTTGTTTGTGAGAGCGTAGTAAGTGATTGCAATTACATTTAGAATTCATTTCTATTTTGGTATTTGGTTAAGGGATAGATTTTTCTCTAAATTTTAACATTCATTTTATGGCTGTGTACTTAATATACTATTTTGCATGAAATATAGTTGATGTCATCATTGGGAACTTCTTTTGGAGAAATACTTTGTATTATGCTGTGAATGCACCTCAGTTGTGCAAATACTAGTTTGATGGGAAACCATGATAGCATAGTAAAAGTGGATGCTAGTTTTTGTTTAAATATTCAATGGCTATGGTAATCTTTTCTTAGTTTACTTCTATTTGATGGAATCTTTGCTGAATAGTTTTGGTTTCTTAGATGTGTAAATTTATATTAATTTGTATACTCAACAAAATCACACAATAGATGTTTGTAATTTAGAATTTAATATGGAATTTTGACATGTATTTGTTTAGTTTGTATTGCCTAATATAAGTTGTTTTGTATGGAAACTGTAGGGATGATTTTTATAAATTTTTGTACGCTTTTTTTGTTAGTTTAGCTTTCTCTTCTGCAAATATTAAATCTTAAGCTTAGTTGTCATTTTCAAAAGACTTCTTTATGGTGTATGCACTTGACTCTTGAGAGCTGTTTGACTTTAATCTGACAATATTTAGAAAGAAATATGCCATTTTCTTTTACTTTATACATGATTGATCTAATGCTGTTCTGTGTATTTTCAAATATAAGCTATGTAGCAATATATTTATCATAAAGGATATGATTTACACTTTTGGCTATTCTGTTGGTTCACTGACTATGGAAATCTTCAATCTTGAATAGAAGGTACAAGTTGTCTGTAATGTTGCCAATTGATTTGGATCATTTGACTACATTTGAATTAGTTGTCATTAATTTAATTTTCAATTGTTGATTATTATCAAACTTCTTTCAGGTTCCATGAGTTCTTAAAGCTATAAAATGAAGTTAGAAACATCACCAGACAGGAGGCTGTCAGCATGGTGGGCCAGCTTAACCTTATGCGTAGTTTACAATGATGTCATTATTCATAAAAATTTTGGTGTTGAGTGTCTGCAATTATTCTTATAACTTAAGGGTTTTGTTTTTGTTGCAAGTATCTCCCCTCTTCCTTAACGTACAACCATATTATTTTGTACTTGATAATAAGAAACTTATGTGCAACTAAAGCTTCTTGTCCTATCTACTTTCCTTTATCCACTAAAACTATTAATTTCCTTAGTTAAAGCAAATGATGTTATATTTGTGTTTCTCTGAGTTTCATAATAGGTGTAACACTCTCTCATAGTGTTTGTGTAACTTGTATAACTCTCTATATTTGAATGGGTTTCAAAGTTGCAGTTTATAGGTACTAAATATTAATACATTATGCATTCAAAATAGAAGACAAGATAATGTATCAATCCTGACGACTTTCTTGTGTTCTATTCAGTGTGGGCTGCACCAGGTTCAAAAACATTCCAATTGCTGAGGATTATACATCAACAACAGCAGGAGCACTACTTAATGGAATGGTTTTGCTTCATCTATCTTCTATGCTAGTAGCTTATTTTTCTGGCTCATTTTATTTTATTTTTTTCTGCATTCTCTTTCTTTTCAATTTCATTGTAAATTGTAGCAATCAATCTTATTGTTAATTTGCTGGAGTAAGTTTCATTGGTATTGTGTAAAGTTATCTTATTCTTTTAATTATGTATGTTAAATGGATTTATCTTCTTTCTTACTCTCTCCTTGTTTTTTTTTTTTTAAATTTTATCTCATGATTAGGTTATAACAAATGATCTTGATGTCCAAAGATGTAATTTTCTAATCTGTCAAACAAAAAGAATGTGCACTGTAAACTTGATTGTCACAAATTATGAAGCCCAACATTTCCCTGGTTGCCAAAAAAGTGAAAATTTTTCTAGTGCTTTTGATAAAGGTATTGGATCCGATTGAACATTGGTTAGCTTTTATTTGACCATGTCTTATGTGATGTTCTGTGCAGTGGAGATGGTACACTACACAAAGCTCTAGATATCTGGAGGAAATAGTTGGATATTTTATCCTTAACACTTTGAATCATCATGTGATTATTTTACATTATATGTGGAATTAGTTTTGTATTGACATCATGCAGGAATGTAGGATTAGGCAATGGGCTCTATTGCCTATAAGTTCAAATTACCATGCGAGATATCTTATATAAAATAATCTAATTGAAATTTCTTTATGATTTATGGTCCTATGCTTTTAAGTTTCTAGGCTAGTAACTTATTTATGATTATTTCCATGTGAATCACGGAGCCAAAGTTTATACTTTTGATATTGCTTGGGATTCGTAATCATGCTAGATCAAGTCTAGCATTCTTTACAAGCTTAAAGCCAGCTTGTGCTTATTAGGTGCATGAGTTAATTAGCTAATAAATGAATGCTTTTAAGTCAACTATTAAAGACCAAAAAACTGATAACCTGCTCTAGTTTGTCTGACCATAACATTCCTAAAGTTGACAAGTCATTCAATAGTCACTGTGTGTCTTTTATAGTAAAAATACTAGGTTCAGTAATTGGATACTTTTTTTAGGTCTCTTGATGTTTAAAATGTTTTATGGTTTCTTAACAGAATAAGAATACACTAGATGTTTGATATATATTTAACTCTTTCTTGAAACACATCTTTTTAAAGAGAATGTCAAGATGATTCTTGACAACTTATAGTGTCAATAATAGTATTGTTCCATTATCTAAATAAGTCTACCCCTAATTTCAGATAATTGAGATCCTTTCTTTTTCTAGAAGTAATTGCTTTCCTTTTCCCTCTAGTGGGGCATATTACACTTACAACAATGGTTTTTGTTGCCATAGATATATCTCTGCTCAAAGTGGGTGGAAGAATAGTTTATTCAACCTACTCCATGAATTTAGTAGAGAATGAGGCTGTGGTTATTGAGGTGACGTATTTGTTATTAGATTCTCCAAATAGGGTTGCATGGAGAACTTGTATCAAATTGTTTATCATCATCATAATTATGATTAAAAGAAAATAGTTTCACATATAGTTATGATCTTCCTGTCAAATATTTTCTAGAGTACTGTAAGTAGCTTTGTTGTCTATAGTGTTGCATATAGTTGTAATCTTCCTTGTAGCACATGTATGTCTCCATCTTTTATGAGTGTCATTGTTATTTGTTCATAACATTTTATGGTCACCATTCTATTATGATGTGAATAATATAACCCTTCTCTCTCATATTCTTCAGATTTTGTGGAAATAGTGGGTTTCCCCAACTTCTTTGTTAGCTAGATCTAAAAAAGTAGAAGGTGAGTCATGACTTCCCATGAGTCTGACACTTAATTCTTTTTTCCCATATAAGGTTTGATGTGCTATTTTAAAATTCTGGTGTGCATCATTTTGTCGTGCTGTTGTTAAAATTGATATGATAAAATTAAAAGATTTTCCATTGTTGAAAATTCTAAAGCTACGCACTTGCACGTTTCTAAATGTCGTTAATAGAAAACAATGTATGCTCCTTGTTAAGTGCACTCTGAAGTGATGTTGGGTAATGTATGGTGGTTTTTATATGCATGAACATATAAAATCTTTAATATGATATTGATAGGAATACTTTTCTGTTTCCTAAATCGAAGACAGATTTAAGGTATTCGAGTTATATCTAGTATTGCCACCTCATAAGAATTGTTTTTCATTGTGGTATGTCTATTTTTGTTTAAAAAGGCTATAGCACTACTTTACAACACTTTTCTAGACCGATCCTCTATAACAAAAGGCTTTCTTTTTTTCCTCATGATATTAGGAGTTCAATGGTGGCAAGAACAACAATGTCGGAAATTCAGGAGAGGCTAATACATTAATTCTTGTAAAAGATTTGACTTCGTGATAGAACCTATAGGAAGGGTGTATGATCAAATTCAAATTATGACAAAAAAATTATAATGAATGCACGTGAAGGTGATTCTGTTAGATGTTTGCCTATTAAAGGTGTCTACACCTTTCATATTGGGGCTTTTCTTATTACTCATTTTTTTTATTAAAACACTTTGTTCTATTCTTGGTGCAGTATGTCATTTAGTTATTAACATTGCTAGAACTTTTAAACACAACCTAGACTCTTGATTGTTTTTAAATTTAAGAGAGCTTGGTAAATGCGTGAAGTATGAATACTAAGTGCATAATTGGTGTAGATGATGTTAATAAAATTGATAAAATTTGCTTGATGAGTAGCCCTTATAGACTTTAAGATCCAATCCAGAATTGATGTTTCACTGTTGATAGTGATATCGGTGAAGCTTTAAAAAAGAAGTAACAAACCATTAGGCTTCTTTGTTGATGAAATACATGGTAAGATTTTAGTTGGTGCATAGAGAATATATCTTCTTGGTGGTAAAAAGAACACCAATGTAACACCCCAATATCTAAAATTAACCACACAACATAAAATCTGAGAATTTTTTTTTCAAAGTATAAAGATATATATGATAGACACTTTTGTTGCAATGATAAAGATATAAATATTCACGCATAACCATTAATTAAAACATAATCCATTTAAAATAAAATATTCGTCAACATTGATAGAGTACGTACTAGAAATTATGCACTGATATAATGGATAACCCAATAGCGTACTGATATGGTAGACCTTTACACACATGCACACACTTATATTTAATTATGCAATCACATACTACCTAAGTATGCTACTAATTATGATCATACCATTATTTTCACCCAATGCACATATTGAGTATTGTTTTTAGTACTGACTCATACACACGCAATCACCTTTAGGATGTAGTATACCACTTGGTAGTATGTACCATATCTAAAAACAATAATCATATGCAGAAGCTGTATATGTATAATATCCTAGTTAAACACATAATTCACAGTATATAATACAAAAATACAAGTTCAGTATACCAACTTATATATATGCATATATATGCTTTGAGCGTGTTGTATGGAGTATCATACATCGTGGAATGAGTTTTTGCCTCTGATAGAGTTTGCATATAATAATAGTTACTAGTTGACTATTCAAATGGCTTCATATAAGACATTGTACAGCAGATGATGTTAATCTTTGTTATATTGGGATGAGATAGGTAAGAGGGATGATCCGAGAGAAGTTGAGGTAGGCTCAAGATAAACAAGAGAGTTAAGCCGATTTGAAGAGAAAGTATGTGGAATTTCAAGTAAGGAACAAAGTATTTGTGAAAATTGCCCCTTACAAACATGTAATGAGGCTTGGAAGAAAAGGGAAGCTCGTTCCTAAGTATATTGGGCCATTTGAGATATTGGATCGAGTGGGCAAGGTGACATACAGGTTAGCTCTTCCACTTAGTATGGACACGATTTATAATGTATTTTATATTTCTTTACTCCGTAAATACATTAGTGACCCTTCACATGTATTGGCACCTGAGACAGTGGAATTGAATAAAAGTTAGATTTATGAAGAGTGACAAATTCAAATTCTAGATAGAAGGATCAAGGAGCTTCAAAATAAGCAAATTCCACTGGTTAAAGTCTTATGGAGAAATCATAAGGTAGAAGAGACGACTTGGGAGTTGGAGCAACAGACACAAGAGCGATATCCCGAGTTTGCTTAATTTTGAAGACGAAATTCCTTATAAGGGGGAAGAAAATGTTACATTCGGATACAGGTAAACCCTAATTTTTTTTTTATTATTTCTTGTCCCTGAAAATATTTTATGAAGTTTATTGAAAGAAAACCTAGTGAAAATCGCGTAAACGAATTATTTTGCCGAGTAGGAGCAAAATAATCTTTTTAACTCAAAATTATAGTTAAAATGAGTTTTGATCACAAGAAAAGTCTTAAAACTTCATAAATATCATGTTGGTAAATTTAATTTTAATTCAGGACACGGTTGGTATATTATTGCGAAGTTGGAGACATAAATGGTAAAAGGGTCATTACGCCAAAGGTCGGAAGGACTCCGCCAGAATCCGATCACCCAAAATTCTTGTAAGTGTTGTAATAGAGTTGTTTAAGAAGATATATGTTGAATAATTCTAGAATAACAAAAATCGCATTTTTGTTCAAAAAGGGTAAAATGGTCATTTCGTAAGGAGGCGAAAGGATTCTGCCATAAACTGATCATCTATAAATATTTTAAATAGTATAAATAAGATGTAGAAAAAAATATAATTGAATTTGAATGTGAATTTTCTTATAAATGCTGAAAAAGGACTAAAATGATACATTTTAAATAATAGGAATAAAATAGTCTTTTCACAAAAAATTTAAAAATTTTGTGGGGTTTAAATTTGATGGACTAAAGTGGTAAAAATTAAAAATAATTTGGGTTGGATTGCAATTGGTTAAGGACTTAAAAATAAGTATTTGAAACTTAATGAGTAAGAGTGTAATTTTAAAAAATTTCATTAAAAACAAAATTACATGTTAAAATTGTTGGATGGATTCATCTCTTTTCCTTTTCTCTCCTGCCGTGAATTACTATCTCCCTTCTCTTTTAATTTTTTTTTTATTTTTTTTTGTAAAAATCAAGCAAAATCTCACAATTTGTTCGATTAAATACGTTATTACATAAGAAAAAATTATTCTATACATCGAGAGTTTTAATTTAACGGTAAAAGTTCTTAATGTTATTAAGTTTTTAGTTTATGAATTTGTTGAAAAGTGATTTTGATAGTGATTTTATGGTATTAAGAAGTTTACTCAAGCATTTGGCATACTTTGAAGGTAAGAAAATGTAATTTTTTTTTTTATGAAATTTGTGATTGGTTGCTGATTTATGTAGGAATAAATTTGGGATGATGTTTAGATGAGACTGGATGATGTTTATGAAATTATAGGTAATGTGGCATAGCGGAATATAGATATGAGCTTTTTGAAACATTAGCAAAGCTAGTATCTCTACAACGAGAGTCTTTTTGGTGTTAATATATAATTTTGTATATGCATGTATATATATAAGTTGGTGCACTGAACTTATATTTTTGAGTTATATACTATGGATTATGTGTATAATTAGAATATTATACATATCCAGTTTTTGTATATATTAATTCTTAAACAAATGGTCAGACAGAGAGAATTAATCATATATTGAAAGATATGCTTCAAGCGTACTGTATGAAGTATCATATATCGTGAAATGAGTTGTTGCCACTGATAGAGTTTGCATATAATAATAATTACCGGTCAACTATTCAAATAGCTTCATATGAGGCACTGTACGGCAGACAATGTTGATTTCCGTTATATTGGGATGAGATAGGTGCGAGGGAGAATCTGAAAAGTAGAAGCATTTTAAAAGCGTTCTTCCAGCCTCCTAATGCCTTCTGGGCTAACATATGTATAATTTGTCTTCAAACCTAATATTAAACCTATTATGTTGTTGCATGTAGTTAAAATAATGAGATAACTATTATGGACTGTATCAATGAAGTGTTACTGCTTTTTAATTTTATCTTCTTGTGTTGTGCTTAACACTTGTCTGTTGCATATGATGTACTCTGTTCTTTATGCATTTGGGTATGCAACAAGGGCGTCTGGTTAGCTTCCCACAAAGATGCTAGCAAATTCTGCAGAACCGGGATTGTACCCGGCATGTTTCCTTCTGGCAGATACCATATGGACACAACTAATGATGGCCATAAGCATGAGAATGGTGCTAATGCAAATACTGAAGGACTTCAGCTGATGGAGGATGCTTTGACTTCAAATGATAGTTTGGATGAGGAAGTCTCCGATCTTCCATTATAACTTTGCATGAGGTTAGTGCCTCATGATCAGAACACTGGAGCCTTTTTCATTGCGGTCCCCCAGAAAGTTTCCCCACTGCCAGGAATTAATGTCAGGACAGCACTTCTTTTTTTTTTTTTTGTGTGAAGATTTATTACGTACGAATTTGTCATAACCAAAGGATATTCTGGTGTCATAAGTATAATAGTTTCAGTTCTTCATTTGGTATCGCTGCTTGATTTCTATCTGCATGTGCAAATGCTTTTGTTCACCATTGCGTACTCTTCCTCCATATCTGAATTGTTTTCCCTCAATTGGATAAACGTATATATATTTTATCCTAACAACTCTTTTTCCCACAGCAATTCAGGAGGTAAATATTTGTCCGGAAGGGAGTATGTCCACTAGAAATGATGATCCACCCAAACAACTACCAAATTAGGTCACCAAGGAAACAAATGGAATGGAGGTCAGTATAGGAGATGGTACAGATGAAAAAGATCCAGAAGGATCTTCAGAGGCTAATTCAATTGATAATGAATATGGGGCTGCAGCAGAATCTGATCTTTTGACATGCAAAAAGGATGTGTCGGTGGAAACTGAAGTGTCCGTTAAGAAGGAAACCGAAACCGGAAGAACTGGAGGGAAGAGGAAATTACAGATTCAAGTAAAATAAGGAGGGGTTGACCTGGTTATTTTTTTCAAAGATGGATCTATTGTCAATAGTATAAATATATTCTATGGCATTGATGACTCTTTCTGCTTGATGGTCAGCTTGTCTCAAGAAACAGTGACACTAACCATGTGAAGAGGATTTACTATGTTTCGAAGTCAGTTAAGAATGTTCTTGAGATCAATTTCCGCATTGGACAGCAACTTAAGATTACTTCTGTTGGCCTGAAAATGTTTACAAGTATTCGTGCATTACCCAGCTTTTTGTTGTTTTCTTTCTTTATTTCTTTTCCTCGCATTATATTCTCTTTAATTAGACATGGTCAGAGTGCTTTACCCATTTCTTTGCTTGCACCTCCCATTTCTTTTGTTGAGGTCATTTTACAGACCAACCTGTTCCAGTTGAGTTGGTGTGCCTTGCTTAAAGTTAACGCATCATTTACCAACGATTTTGCATCTAGTTTCTATGAATTAAAATAATGAACAAAGGAACTACATACCTTGATCTGCTACTGGAGTTGTCTGGAGATTGACATTTATAATTGAAACTCAGGAAATTCCTCTTTTTATATATTGATTTTTTAACTGTTTATTTTTCCCCACAAACAGGAGCGGCAAATATCCCAAGGTGCCTCTGCACCATGTTCATTTAGGATGTCTTTGGAAGGGTTACCCGTGATTCTTCCATACATCACCAAACAGATTCTATATGCATCCCCGGTAGATTTTAAGCATCTTCTGCAATATAAAACAATCAAATTTATGGACTTCGTTGATGCTGAGTTTGGAGAAAAGGCATCAAATCTTATGATGGGTTGCTATGTGATAGTATTGACTAAAGGTTTGTAGCATTGTCTCCTAATAGTTTAACTGTTAGGTTCAAAATTTTAATGTACACCCCAATTATTAATCTTCTGCAGGTGGCAAAGCTTCGTTAGATCCTATCCAACTTGATGCATCAACAATAGCTATCGGCTGCTGGAAGGGTAGGGCCGGTTTGAGTGTGTGGTTACAGCAATTGACAGCCAGGAATTGGTAGAAAGGCTTGTAGTGCTCTTGGAGACCGAAAAGAACAACTCAGTGGAGGAAAAAATTATTGAGACAGGTGAAGTAGTACATGATATGAATGCTAATAGCAAGAATGAGAAGCCAGAAAATGTGGAAACTGTTACTAATGGTTGTATTTGTAGCAATAGCGATCGCTTAGCTAGACATTCTGTATTCTTTCTTTATTTACAATTTTATATGCGAGTCTATTTCATATGTGCAAGATTGATGATTATATAGGCAAATACAATTTTGAGAATCGCTTCTGTTTCCAATTGAAGAGCATGCCAAAGCAATGACAACAGTCACTTATCAATGAGTTTGTGGAATCTTGTTCCATGTTAGACTCCGAAAAATATGGCAATTATCATAAGAATTAGGGATAAGTAATTTCGATTTGAATTTAAAATTTAAATTAATTCAAAATTGTTAGTTTTGATTTGATTCAAATTAATAATGTGAGACAAATTGTTTTAATTCAATTTTAATTTTTGTTCAAAGTATTAATGTAATTAAAAGACTTAATTTAATTAAAAATATATAATATTTAATTATTTTAATAAAAAATAAATATAAGAATATTTATAAGAATATATTATTATTTTTATTCTTTTATTACATGTATGTTAGTAATATAATAATTATTTAATTTATTTTATAAAAATTATAATTTTTTATTATCACTCACCAAGCAATTTATAGAATTATATATATATATATATATTTGTTTTTTTTTATTTTATTATCAAATAAACGTGAAACATACATATAAATTATGTTATATATATGAAAATTAAAAACAAGGAATCTCATTAAAATATTAAAATTTTAAAACAAAGTGTATTATCAATTATTATTATTTTTATATTAATTAATATCAACACAAATAATTTTATTATGAAAAATATTACAAATTTTTTAATTTTATAAAATAAATTAAATGATTGATAATATAAAATTAAAAAATTTATTTTTATGAATTAAATGAATAAATTATTTAATTATATAATTTATGTAAAATAAAAAAATTAATATAAATTATTTTTTAATTTTATGATTTTTATTAAAATATCATAAATATAAAATTTTTTAAATTATTGATTTGATTTTATTTATTACTTGAGCTAAATCAAAAACTAAACTACAATTTATTTATTTTTTTTTTAAATTTGAAACCAATCTAAAACATTTCTAAATTAATGATTTGGATCAGTCGATTTGAATTTGCCCGTCTATAATAAATTAAAATGATGTGGTATTGAGTGATTTGGATCAATTTGGCTTAAATTTGCTCACCCTTAATAAAGATGACGTGATATTGAGGTTGGAATTGTGAAGGTAAATCCTACCAACTAAATTTAACCAGGTACATTGAATAGACTGTGATTATGGCGTACTACCACATACTGTTACTGTGGAATTGTTCGGAAGCAACTGAAATGATAACATGGCAGACAGACCGTAAAAGACGAAAGGATGGTTCAAGCTGAAATTACTAACCAACTGTTTGTCACCCTAACCTTCTCTGTTCTTCAGGCATTAACATGAGTGAAAATTACTTAAATTTCAAGCAAATAGTGTCCATACAAGAACCCTAGAACTCAACCCCATCAACCATTTTTTTTAATCTCAAAATACAGAATGAATTATCTGCCCAGGCGAGCAAAACTAACCCAATGTGAAAAATATACAAAACAAGTACATCACACCACTGAAAAATTGTTATTACCTACATAAAACCAACCCTTGCACTCTGAAACCAATATATCAAATCCGTCATGTTCTACAGCACATGTTGCTCTTAGCTGGGATTTCTTGTGCAGGGCCTGGAACAATTATCTTCTTCCCAGCAAGGGATGCGGGGTTCCCATTGCCTTGACCTTCGCCAGCAGTTAGATTCTTCTTGTTCACAATATTGAAAATCTCAGTCAACACAGTCATGAAGGCATTCTCGACATTGGTTGCTTCCAGTGCTGAAGTCTCCAAGAAGAATAGTCCTTCCTGCTCGGCAAATTCTTTGGCATCTTCTGACGGGACTGCCCGCTGGTCCTCAAGATCACTTTTGTTTCCAATGAGAATGATAACAATATTCTTATCAGCATGGCTTCGTAGCTCTTCCAGCCAGCGGGGTATGTGATCAAAGCTCTGGCGTCTAGTAATGTCGTAAACCAGCATTGCTCCAACAGCGCCTCTGTAATATGCACTTGTAACAGCCCGGTATCTGCTTGTTACACCAAAAGGACAGGGGAGAAAGGAATCAGTAAATTTTAAACCTGTTGTGTCTGCTATGGCAAGTTTAGATTCTATAGCCACATAAAGCTTTAAATTAGGTGTAGATCATAGATATATATTGTTCTTGGTCAACTAAGGCTTATCTAGCCCAAGGAAAAGGTAAATACATTACCCATTCAAGGATGACAGAATAAAATAACTAAAAGTTTTTCAGAAAAGCAACCCATTTAGAACTACTTCTTTGTTCAATAATTGAAGGGTACAAAACAAAATTGCCCGAGAGGAACACAGACACAACAAATGGCAAACAAGGTAGTAAACAACTCAACAGAATCTGCCCACTTTTTCATTTATTTCTTTTCCTATTTTGGTTCATGCCGTTCATACAAGAAAATCACACATTGGCCCCAATGCGCAAGCTCATGCAGTGCGAGGATGAGATAGATTTGGAGGAAGACTTAGGTCCCATCATAGTGATAAATCAATGACAGAAAAGAATCACCATCAGCAGCCCTCTATTCTAACACTATTGATCACACAAGTTCTACCCATTCAATCAATGCATTTTGATTGCCTCAGTTACATGTGATTTGAATAAATAACGCACATTGGTAATAAAACACGATAAATGTAATTTTAACCATTCAAAGCGGATAACTCAAATGGTTAAGGACTTGGATCATAACATGCTACCAAATAAGAGGGGCTACAAATCATAACCCATATCATTCAAAGAACACGTTAACCCTAGCCTCCAAGACAACAAATTTCTTCAAACATCAACCCAAAGTTAGTATTTTTCACATCTCAAACCGAAGGCAGAAGGGTAGACCGGTCAATCACTGAATAAAGTTGAAGCACTGTATGCCACAAAATAACTGGAAATCAAAAGTTCAATCAAGTGCCATCTGGGAGCAAATCCATTTATAAGATGCACATCGCATCAGCTCATCATAACAAAAAAAGAAAAAAAAAAGGCTTGATGAAATATTACTAAAGGTTATTTCTAAAAATGGCATGCAAACAATCAGATCAATAGCAATGATATACATAAAAGACGAACGCAGTTACAGAGTGACTTGATACGGAAGGCAGAGTTACCGTTCTTGACCAGCAGTGTCCCAGATCTGAGCCTTGACGCTCTTGTGTTGGATAACTAAAGTCCTAGTTTGAAACTCAACTCCAATTGTAGATTTAGAGTCCAAGCTGAACTCGTTTCGAGCAAACCGAGCAAGTATCTGTGACTTCCCGACAGCAGAGTCTCCGATTAAAACAACCTTAAAAACGTAGTCTATTTTCTGATTCGCATCTCCATAACCTCCTCCGGTTGCCATTTCAACAACTTCAACGAAAGAGAGTAATGAAATTTGATCAAATTAAGTTTGTTTGAACTTGGAAGAAGTTGATGAATAATAAAGGGCGAGTAGCAGTAAAATGATGGAGCTCCGGTTTGATAAATAAATTGATAGCGAAAGTAGAGTGGTGGTGTGGTGTCAGTGAGGGCATGAGATGATGGCTAGCGTGTGTGGCGGGTGAGCTGTCTTATTGGTCTTCACTTTTCGTCTGCATTTTTAAGCTGACGGCCGTGGAGATTTTTACAAAAGGCTAAGACGACTGCGTTTGTTTATTTGTTTAATTTGGGCCACACGGTTCACAAGGCAAACGACCGACGTTAAACTGTTCAGCTCTCAAAGGGAACCGACGACGTTTTACATCGGTTTAAACTTAGAAGCGACGTCGTTATGTAAAATAATAAAAACAATATTACCCTTCAGGTCTCGAACCCGCGAACTTCGCGTTATTAGCACGACAATATAGACTTTTAAATAACATTGTGTATTCTTCTGATTGATTGTAATAATTCATTGAGAGAGTCCTCAGAGTCGTCCATCATCTATACAATTAATTAGGTAGAGATCGATCATAAAACTAGAGCTATGTATAACATCAATTTTGTTGTTATATGTTTGTGCTTGGCCAATTGAATTAATAATAGGCTCTAGTTTTTCAATGATGGGAACAATGTAACTGTCATGATAAAAATAAATGGGATTTTACACTGAAATAGTTAATTCTTGGAGCTTATTTATAATTTTAGTCTAATTCTCAGCTTTATAATAATTTTAGTTAAATAATCAACTTTCAAGTAATTTTATCCTTAAGATAAATAATTTGTTTTATTTATCATTTGTTTGTATGACAAAAAAGAAAAAAAAAAAAGAAGAACAAAGGGAAAAAAAAGAGAAAATAGGGTAAAAAAAAAGAGAAAAGGCATTGCAATTCAAATCTTATATCATGCTTGTTCAATCTCTTAAACATAAATTTTAATTAAGTTTGATATGATTAGTTGTTAAATCTTGATGTAGTTCATTATTGTGTTCATAGGAATTGATTTTCATTATTACGAGAGTTAAAAAATATTAGTTAAGTAGTGCAAATATGTTGGTTTACTAATAATGAATAAGAAATTTACAAATTTATAATAAGATCAATTTTTACTCTATCATTTTATAATTATCAATGAATTTTAGTGTAATTGAAATTTTTTTTTAATGGACTTGTATAATAAGTCCCTTATTAATTTGTTAAGGGATTTTAGTATGCATGGAAAGTTGCTCATCAAATTTATTGAGGGATTTTTTTAAATAAATTTATTAAAAAAATTTTTAAATATATTGAAATATTTCAAAAATTATAAAATTATCAAATAAAAATTATAGACATTCAAGAATGTGTTCAATTTTATTTCAAATTTACATATTTTTTATACATTATTAGAAAACCAACATATTTCCATTACTTTACTAATACATATTTTTTTGTTCTAATAACAATAAAAATCGATTGTCTTGAACAAAATACTTTTCAATGGAATCATGCCAAGATTTAATATTGCAACTCATTTTTATGCAAACTAATCACATCAAACGGGATTAAAATAGACTTTTTGTCACAAGGGTAAAATAGTCAAAAGCTAGTTGCTTAGCTAAAATTATGAAAAGATTGAGGCCTACGCTAAAATTATGAATGGCTTAAAAAATTGACTATTTAAGTGTAAAACTCAAGATAGATTAGAGTACAATATTATGTTATTATTAATTCATAAATAGTTATTATTGTTAATTTTTTTTCATTATTTTTTATCAAACAAGGTATTTGTGAGATTTATATACATTGTTCAAAAATTGTATTTACTCAACAAATTGTAATTTAAAAAAACTCAACTGGGAAGAAAGCATATTATTTGGATATTTTGTGCTTAGTTCGTGATAATGTATATGGGTTTTTATTTTTATTCCCAAGTCCAATAAAAGGCACCAGAGGATTTGATTTTTTACAAAATAAATATCATTTATCTTCTTTATCTTTACCTAAAATTGATTAAATTTAGTTGACAATTACTTTTTGACTGCATACTTTTCTAGTATTCAACTAACTTCTAAAATTGTAAATTTATATTATTTTAAAATATTTATGGGTTATATTTCTTCCACCCTCTTTTGATTGTAAACATCAATATTGGATTGCAATTAAACATGTCTGATAGATCTCTAATTATTAGTGTCAACAAAATTAATGATTTTTTAAATTTAATAGTTAAATAAACAATATGGTTGAATTAAGTAATTCAACTAATAAATTAATTATTCTTATATTAAATTACATTATGTAATATGTGCTTTATATATATATAATCATACTTATTTTTCATCCTCCAAATTTTAACGAGTAATTTGTTTTTTTCTTAGTCGCATAAACAAATTTGTTAACGCGGAGTCTTTGAATATTTAATCATTCTCATGTTTAATGTTTGTAAAATGATCATGAATTAGAGATGCTGACTATTCATGAAAATTTTTAAATACTTAAGTTAGTTTGATTTTTTTTTTTTATAACTGTAATAGTAAAAGTAAACACAAATAATAAGAAATAAATGTATTTTGGTATTACTTTGGCAATGTAATAATTATGTTGAGAGTCCCCCTTTTTTCAAGGCTGGCAATTTGATTGAATGTCATGGATATATGATAATATCCAACCGAAAAAGGTATCCGATATTCAAAATTTATTGAATATTGGATAGATTATGGATATAAAAATTAGTACTGAAATTAATTTTGGTTGGATACGATTTTGAGTATCAAATATTCAATATCTAACCAAAAACAAATAATATTATTATTAAATTATAATAAACTCACTCATACCTAATCCTTAACCTATATTATAAAAATAAAAAAAATATAATCCTAATTTTTTGTTTAACCTTAGAGTATTATGTTGTATTTAATATATTTTTCTTATTTTAATTTTTTATAGATAAACAATAAATTTACTAAACATCAATACTTTCAAATTTAGTATATATTGTTGTTTAATCTATTTCTAAATTTGAATTTTTATTATAAATGATGATATATTTTATTTTGTGATTGAAATATTTTTTTCATTAAATAAATTTTGATACAGCTATAAATAAATGTAATATTTTTTTCAGTAGGTAATATTTTACTTAAAATCAACTAGAAAAGAAATTTATATCATATATAATGAGAATCAACAACAAACTCACAATGATTTTTTTCAATTGTCAATTGAACTAATTACAAAAATAAGAGCAAATAAAATTAAATAAGCGCTTAATTGATTGATTTAAAAAATTTAGATTGAACAATATTTGAGATTAATATCAAATATAGAATCAAGTATAAAATTAAAATTTAAAGAGTGTTAAAAACTAGTCAATGTGATCTAAATATGTAGATAGAATTCTTTTCCTAGTAAGAATACGACATAGATATGTATTTTAATTAATTACTTTTTTTGTATTGTTTTAAAATTTTTATTCCTAACTATTTTAGACTAAGAATTTTAATTCTAAATTGTTTAAATTTTAATTGTAAAATTTATCTAAAGAGGCTTTAAAAAATATGTTGTAAAAAAGAATTAGACATTATATTTCATTCAATTAAAATTGTGAAAATTACTCTTTTTTTTTATTCTTTAAAGAAATTTATAAATTTATCAAAATACCTCTTTTATAGCATTCAAATCTTACACACACACACACACACATTTAGTTTGCAATTAGTAAATTATTAAGTTAAGGTTTTTATTGTTAGTTCTTGATTTTTTATCATTAAGTTAGAGTTCTTTAATTTACATTTTAATTTTCTTAAGGTTTGCATTCCAATTCAAATTATTAAGTTTTAAAATTAATATTTTTAGGGTTCATATTAGTTTAGTATCAGAGCTTAGGTTCTAAAATTAGTTTTAATTATCTTTAAATTTTTTTGTTAAAAAAAAAAAAAAAGACAAAAGATGAGTTACTGTTTATCATACTATTTATAAATACTGTTCATCCAATCCTTTATTTTGTATTTTTTTTTTTTTTATCTTTTCTTGTTAAATTGTATCTTCTTATTTTATTTGTATTCATTTTTATTCATTCAATTCTTATTACGTTACAAAAAAAAATAAATAAATAAAAAAAAGTCAATAACCAAAAAAAAAAATTCAATTGAAAAAAAAGAAAAGAAAACAAAGAAATGCGCAACTTGCAATAAAAGAGATGACTAGTATCTTGAAAAGATATATCTAATTCCTTCTTGTTTTCGCAATTAATACATTATCTTTGTTTAGTTGTGAATTTTTTTTTTGGATTTATTTGATTTTGAAAATTTATTTCATTATCAATTGCTTACTTTTATGTTAGTTTGAATACTATAAAAAATCACTTGATTGAATTTATTTAATTTGATAAAAAACTAAAAAAAGAAAGTTAGGGTGGTAAAAGGTAAAAGAGTGTGAGTCTATTATAGATAAAAGCCAAATCGATTGAAACACAAATGTGAGTGATATATTTAAGTGCAAAACATAAGGGAGTATAGTGAGATTTATTACTAACACTTCTTTGTAGTTATTAACTATGTCTCACAAAGGTGGCTCATCCAATAAAGAAGAGAGAGGAAGGCCTTTTTTTTTTTTTTTTTTTTTGCATTAGAAGCCATTTAACAATAATTTGAATGAATGAATATAATATTTAATGAAGTAAGAGAAAGAATGGATAGGTAAAAAAATTTTCTTATTGCCTTTTAAAGGAAACAAAATAATAAAAGACATAATCTTAGAAGATAAGATAAGCATGCATCTGTAAAATATTTTAAGGGATATAATAATGATGAGAATGTGGATGAAGAGAGTCAATATTTAATATAAGTGAATTTACACTAAGGTTTGGAAGGCATGATAGAAGAGCCAAGAGAGAATATAAGAGTTGAGATATAGTAGTATAAACTTGGAGAATATTAATATAAAAATACCTTCTTTTTAAGAGTAGAATGATTCAAAAGCCCACTTAAAATTAAAAAAGAAGGTAGAGTTGATATTTGATTACCATAATTATTTAGAGGAGAAAAAGGTGAAATTAATTATCGAATTTACAAATTATGCAACTATATGATAAGATCAATTGGTAATAAATTGAAGGAGAAATTATGGAAAACCTATTAAATCTTGGGGCGAGTTAAAAGCTATTATAAGGAGTCATTTTATCTTTAGCCATTATTATAGGGATTTTGTATTAAAAATTACAAAACCTTAATTAAGGGCTTGAAAGTATGAAGGATTACCATAAGAATATAGAAGTAACAGTGATTAGGGTCAATATAAAGGAGGATAGGAAAGCTATTATAGCTAGATTTTAAATAGCCTAAACTTGACATAATGAATGTGATAAAGTTGCAACATTATATAGAGTTGGACGATATGGTGCATATAGGTATAAAAGTAGAATGATACCTTAAAAAGAAGGAGAATAGACTAGCTCAAAATTTTAGTTCAACTTTTTTATGGAGGACTAATTGGAGGAAGAATGCAAAATTATTTCTAAATACAAGTCTGGGTCACCTAAAGAAAAAAAAAGATACTCAATAAAAATAAAGGTAAATTTGAAACTTAAACTCGTAATTATGATATTAAATGCTTTTATTGTTTGAGCGTAGGATATATAGCTTCTCAATGTCCAAATAAAAAAGTTATGCTTTTGTGAGATGATAGGGAAGTGAAAACTAAAGGAGAAAGTGAAAAAGAAATAATGTGGCCACTTGAAGATACTAGTAATGGTTCGTTGATGGTGAAGCATTTATTATTAGACATGTATTTAGTACACAATTTAAATAAGAAGATAATAATTAATAAAAAGAAAACATCTTTCATACTATATGTTATATCAATAATAAGTTGTGTAGTATAATTATTGATGGAGAATATTGTGTTGATGTGGCTAACATTACTTTAATTGAGAAATTAAATTTATGTAGTGACTCATATATATATATATATAAATAGTGAATTTACGTTTTTGAAAACCTAAAAGTTTGAATTTTTTTTTCTTTTAAAAAAACATAAGTTTTAAAGTTTAATTGTCGTTAAAACTGAGAATTTAAAAAATTGACCATATAAATTGTGAATGATCAAATGAATAATTTTTTTTTTGAAAAATTTTTGCAATATTTCAATTATATAATTTGAGTTTCACTACTTGTAAGAAGAAGTTTGGTACTTCCAATATCATTTTTTTCCAACTACTACAATCATTTAAGGATATGCATTTAAATATCAAACAAAATATATTTAATAAACCTATTTTTCTTTTTAACATACATTTACCTCAAAATAGTTTGTTAAGAATATATAAACACTTATATATGTAAATCTACATACAAACCAAAATTATAAGTCCATACCCCTTTTTTTTTCTTTGCATACTATGTCTCAGATGTACTTATAGAATCTGAGATTTTCCTTTACCTTAAAAAGAATAAAACCTATAGGAATAAGCAATTAAAATTACCTAATAAGGTAATCATAATTATCAGATAATGACTTTTTATTCTAAGCCAATTCATATGCCCATAGGTGGTACATTTGCCTACTCATAAATATATTCATACTTACATAAACATAAGTAATTATACACATATATTCATAATCATACATATATACATCATAATATGCTAATTTAGGAAATTTTCTCATTTTTCATTGAAATATCATTCATTTTTTTTCTTTTTATAATTAATCACGACTAATGTATTTTTAATCAATGGCCATATCATACTTTCACAATCCCCATATCCTTAATATTGTTCACATAAGACCATATTTAGTGTGAGGTAATATGATCTAGCCTATAGTTACGTAGATTAACTCGTTGATCCCTTGAATAAAATCCAACCTATGGTCACTCAAACTTACCCGTAACCCCTCTAGATAGAGCCCAGTCTATGGTCACTCAAACCAACTCGTGACTTTTTTTTATTTTCGCATAAGCCTTTATTATGAATGCATAATAAATATATAAAATATGCAACCATTTATTTAAGTTTATTCATAAAAATTATTTATCATAATATTTAAACTAAATATTTCACATTTCCATATAAGATCCATTATTTTTCTATATTCATCATAACAATCAATTTCTTTCATAAACTTACACACACACATACATACATATTATAGTTAGAACATACAACACCATAAAGATATTTTGAAATCCCTAATTGAGCATTGTATGTTAATGAAGTTCAAATATTTTTCATTAGAATTTTAACTAGCTATATTATACAATATTCTGCTATTCTTGAATTTTAAATATGTAATCGCCATTTATTATACCAAAATTTTCATAATATAATTCAATAAAACTGAATTATCTACATAACAATTCTATATAAAATTCTCCTTATTTCATACTCTAACCACATTTTCATACAAATAATCAATTGAAAATATAATACATAAATAATTTATTTTTCCTTCTCATTCTCATTTGGCCGAATTTTTCATTCATACATAATCAATCAAATACATCAAAATAAAACATTTCTCCTTAACATTCCTTATATGGTCAAATTCCACATTTAATGCATATAATATTTTATTTTGCCAATTTCATTCGAACACACTCCCTAAATAAGTTTACATACTTCCAATCAATCAATTATATCCAAAGATATATTTTCCCTAAAATTTTCTAAATGACTAAATTTTTCACTTTAGGATCCAACTTTATACTTGCAAATTCTACATCAATTCATGCTAAATATCATCTCAATTTCATCATCCAACTTATAATTGTATTAAAACATAATTTTTCTCTAACATATATACATGGCCAATTATACTATTATGCATACATGTCTTGATTTTTTTTTTCAAATTCTACTTCCAATCATGCTTAACAACACTCCAATTTCATAACGACACTTCAATTTCATAATTTCACATCCAATTGCAATAACATAATTATTTATGGAAACCCTAATTTTTATTATACCAAAAATTATAAAAAACTTACATTTCTTCATCAAAATTTGTTCTTCCTTATTTCTTTGATATCTTCCTCTTTCTTTCTACACAAAACCACAATTTTACATTAATTTTTCTACATCACATAAACTTAAAAGACATGAAACTTAAAGATTCTTACATCAAATGAAAGCTTTCCAAGTCTCCTTCCACTTTTTCTAAAAAATTTCTTAAAATTTTCTTAATTTCTCCAAGATTTTGGCTTGAAAATTTGAAAAAATAAAAAATAAAGAAAGAGAGGTTCGACAACCTTGGAGAAGAATTGAGAGATTTTTAGCTTGTTCTTCCTTTTATTTAATTAATTATAACACATTTATAATTTTGCCCCTCTTTTTTTCAATACGAGGACCAATATATCTTCATATCATTTACCTACTTATGCCCCTCATTTTTTAGTTGTTCCCTTCTTATCCTATAAATTTAACTCCCATTTTATCTTTTGATTCTTTTTAAAATAACCATTTTACCCTTGGCAAAAATAAAAAGTTATTTTTATTTTTATTTTTTTTATCTTTTCTAAGAGAATTTAGATCCAAATCAAGTTTTGATTTCTTTTTACATATTATTTATACTATTTCAAGAATTTCAGCGTGATTGAATTTCCATTCTACCCTTTCAAACTTTTTCGATTTGTCAATTTTGCTCTTTTTGATAAAATTATTATTTTTCGGTAAAATGGTAATTTTTGCAATTTTAGAGTTAGTTACTTTATCCTTTTTCTCCCAATGTTACTTATTCAATTTCATAACTTAACATCTCATTCGATGTCTATTTTTTCTATCTCATCATAGCATAATGATTATTTTACCCCTAACGCACCCATGTTGTCCATTTATTTCTTTTATAGAATTTAACTTAGGTTTTACCTTTATTACTTCAATTTCATAAATTTTAAAAATAAATTGAGTGGGAATTTAAAAGTATAGCTAAATTTGGGGTGTTACAATGCACCTATCATAAAGTATTTTAAACCTTATAAATTTCAGTGATTGAATGAATATGGAGAAGTACAAGTAACTTAAAAAGTAATTGTTACTTTTTTAATTAGAAGGTATTTCAATAAGGTGTTGTATGATATTGTCTCCATGCATGTGAGTTATATATTGTTAGGCAGGCCATGGCAATATAATAGAAAGGTCATTTATGGCACTTTTAAAAATAAACTTTTTTGTGAAAGATAATAAATCTATTACTCTTGTTCCTTTGACTTTAAAGTAAGTATATCATAATCCATTGAAATTAAGAAGAGAAAGTGCGTTAGGGGGAGAGAATGAAATCAAGTATGGAAAAAAAAAAAGTAAAGATAAAAACTTAAGAGAGATTGAGAGTTCAAAAGAAAAAGGAAAAGAGTGTGGAAAAAAGAGATTATTGATAAAGAAAAAAAAGAAAAATAATTGAGTTTTTATATTAAAGAGAGTGATGTCAAAAGTGCTTTTTATGCTAATTAACCTATATTTATACTTTTGTACAAAGAAACTTATTTTAAAACTAATGATCTTGACATATTTTTGCCTAGTATCATTATTTCTTTATTACAGGAATATAGTAATGTATTTTTAGATGATATTTCTAATAAGTTACCACCTATTAGAGGAATATAATATCAAATCAATTTTGTACTTAATACTACTATACTTAATTGACTGCCCTATAAGAGTAATCTTAAGGAGATTAAAGGAGTTTCAAAGGTAAGTTGAGGAATTAATGGCTAAAGGATACGTGAGAGAAAGCATGAGTCAATATGGAGTTTTAGTATTACTTGTGCCTAAGAAAGATAAAACATAGAGAATGTGTGTTGATTATAGAACTATCAATAATATCACAGTAAAGTATAAACATCCCATATTTAGACTAGATGACATGTTAAATAATTGTATGAATTATGTATTTGCATAAAAATTGACATAAAAGTAGACATTATCAAATTAAGATGAAAGAGCGTGATGAATGAAAAACTGCCTTTAAGACTAAATATGGATTATATGAATGATTAGTCATGCCATTTGATCTAACTAATGCATCTATCATATTTATGAGTTTAATGAATCATGTATTGCATACATTTATAGGTAGATTTATTGTGGTCTATTTTGATATACAATAAGAATTTTAATGATCATATTGAACATTTACGTTATATACTTGATATGTTGAAAAGTAAAAAATTGTATGCCAACTTAAAAAAAAAAAGTTCTTTTGGAAGGTTTTGTGGGGTAAGTTCAGAATTAAGTTATTATTTTCTACAAGTTGTTATTTGTAAATGGATAAAAAGATGAAGGTGGTAAATAGAATTTTACTTACTTTTTGGTGTCTTGTTATTCAAAAGAACTTGAAAAATTGAAAAAAAATATTTACTATTTATTGAGTTTGCATATAATAAAATTATTCATTTTACTACAAATTATTCGTCATTTGAGATTATTTATGTTTTTAATCTTTAGCATCATTGAATTTGTTACTTCTATCTATTGATGAAAGAAATAGTCTTAATGGTACAAAAAGATTGAAATACTTAAGAAATTACATGAAAGTGTTCAGCAACATATTGAGAAAAGAAATAAATAATTTGCAGCTAAAACCAATTAAAGGTATAGATATGTTATCTTTGAACCTAGTGATTGAGTTTGGGTGCATACGAGAAATGAGAGATTTCTACCTTAAAGAAGGTCTGAATTACAACCTAAAGGAGATGGTCTATTTCAAGTTCTTAAAAGAATCAATGATAATATACACAAATTGAATTTTCTAAGTAAGTGTAATGTTAATGCTACTTTTAATATTCTTGATTTTTCTCTTTTTGATGTAAGTGATGATACGAAGTTGAATCCTATTGAGAAAAGAGGAAATGATGAGATCAACAATAAACTTGCAATAATTCTTTGTATGTGCCAATTGGAGCAATTACAAAAGTAAAAGTGAAAAAAAAATTAAAACAACGTTTAATATATTGATTCAAGAAATTTGGACAAAATAAGATTCGAGATTAATATTAAATATAGAATCAAGCATGAAACTAAGTTTTAAAAAGTATTAAAAGTTGGCCAATGTGATTCAAATATGTAAATATAATTCTTTTTCTAGTAAGAATACCATATAGGCATATATTTTAATTAATTACTTTCTTTTATTATTTTAGAATTTTTATTCTTAACTATTTTAAATTAGAACTTTTAATTTTAAATTGTTTATAATTTAATTATAAATTTTATATAAAAAGAGTTTAAAAAATATTGTAAAGGAGAATTAGAGATTAGATTTTATTTTATTTAATTAAGATTGTGAGAATTGCTCCTTTTTTTTTCTTAATTTTTAAGAATTTTGTAAATTTATCAATAAATTTCTTTGATGGCATTCAAATTATTATTATTATTATTATTATTATTATATTTTTAGTTCGTGGTTAGTGAATTATTGAGTTAAAATTTTTATCATTAATTCTTAGTTTTTTTAATCATAAGGTTAAAATTTTTTAATTTGAATTTTAGCTTTTTTAAGGTTTAAATTCTAATTCAAATTATTGAGTTGTAATATTGATATTCTTGATATTCACATTAATATAGCCTACATTAATATAAAACTTAGTCTTTCCACCCATGAATACTTTTATAATTTTCATAGGTGTATTTCAGTGAAAATTTGGTTTCTCCCACCCATCTGTACTTTTATAATCCTTCTAGGTATTCTCAGGTGAAAATCTAGTTTATCCCACCAATAGGTAATTTTTATAATTTTTATGAGTGCTGTTAGGTAAAACATAGTCTTACCATCCATGAGTACTTTTATAATCTCTATATGTGTCATCTAGTTAAAATTCGATTACTTTTACCCATGTAAGTGCCTTTGTTCAAGAATGTGTCACTTGTTTAAACTTCAAAAAGTAATCGAATCTATTTATAACTTAAAAAATAGTTAAGCCTACTTGTATTTTAAAAAAAATAACTAGACTTATTCGATTTTAAAGAATAATTGAAACCATTTAGGTCTTATAGAATAATTAGGTTCATTATGATCTTAAAAAATGATCAAACTCATTAGGATGCATTTAGCAGTATGTGTTAGACTATATTATTTTAAATAGATTAGATTTGACTAGACTACAATGGGTTAAATGAAATTTATATTATGTTTGGTGTAGCATATACTATCTAAATTACCAAACATAAGTCAAAATTCATTTGATGCAAACAGTGAAAATTATACAGTCCAATGCTAAAAAATAAACACACTCTTGGAGACTTAAAAAATAACCACACCAATTGAGGCTTAATAATAACAAATTATAAATTTAACAAAGTAGTTTCCCTCAAAAATACTTAAAATAACTAAGAATACAATTATAATTTATCCATATATTTAACCGTGATTTCTCTTGAATTTATGTAATAAACAATAGAGATCATAGTAATAATCAAGAAATTCTAATTAAGTGATTTATCTTAGTATTATTAAATTAATAATTTGAGATAATTTTAATAATGAACAATTTAATAACCAGATGAGTATCTTTGTTATCTTGATGAAATTTTTTTTTTTCTGCTTTAAAGAATAAATTACTTGACGTAGAGATTGTCATTTTGAGTGCACTATTGCTTTCAAGAATTTTCCTACTTATGAGTATATTATAATCGTTTTGCCTTTTTGGCAAAAAAATATACTATTCATCTATGTTTTAAAGAATAAATAGATTCATTTGAGTTTTAAATAATAAATAGACTCATTTGAGTTTTAAAAAATAATCTTATTTAAAGCTTAAATAATAACCTAGCTCATTTATAATTAAATAATAATTAGATATATTTGAAATTTAAAAAATAACTGGACCAATTTAAAACTTAAAGAATAATCGGATTCATTTCAATCATGTAAAACAATCGGGCCTATTTGAATTTTATAGAATAATTAGGTTTCACATAAATTTTTTAATAATAACAAATACAAAAATAGTAGATAAAAGTAAACATCTTCTTACACGTGAAGACAAAATTATAATTTATCATTTTTTATGGGTGTACCTATAATATTTTAATTTATATGTGAAAAGAAATATGGTACTTCTCTTTTAGAGTGATTATTTTATGTTATCACCCATGGATACTCTTTTTTTCTTACACGGGTCCTTGAGTTTATTAATTCATCTCCAGAAATTTAGGTTTTCACCCACTGGGATCATAGGTGTTTTCAGGTTTAGGAATTCAACTTTTGTGAATTACAGTTAACACCCATAAGTACTTTTTTGTGAATTTTAGATTATCACTCATAGTTACTCTTTTTATCCATAAGCATGCTCAAGTCTAAAATGCTATCTTCAAGTTTAGGCATCCATAGGTACCTTTCATCCCTAAGCATCTATTGTTACTGTAATATTTTTTTATCATAATTTTACAGTAATAATATATTTTTTTTCTAACTCAAAATAGTCTTTTGTTTTGTTTCTCATAAACGACTCCAATTGTTGATACTTTTTTTTTATCCTTTAAGTGTCAATGCATGTTCTGTTTTTTAAGGAACAAATTGGCTAGTGTGGAGTCTTTCAATTGTCTGATTCTTTTTGGATTAGATGTTTGCAAAATGAACATGGACCAAAGGTGTCTGTTGTCCAACTAAAATTCTCTAAGGTACAGTGTACTTTTGTATTACATTCGCAACGTAATAGCCATGTCAGAGTCCCTTTTTTCTTTATTTGGGCATTTAAGTAGCCTCATACCTCTTATTTCTATAGACTTTGGTGAGCATGTCTTTCATAGGAAAGAAAAAGCTTAGTCCTCTAAAATTTTTATTAGATAATTTCTATCTTTTTGATAGTCTATATAAACTGAAGGTGTCAACATTCGCTATTTCTATTGACATGGAACTGGTATGACTAATAGAGAATACCATGTACAACAATATATGCACTCATACAGAGAGATATTGAGTGATTAATCATAGAAAAGAAATTGAGTTCTTAATTCATATTGATTTAGTTGGCCCTGTAAAATTTGTTAAACATAGCATACTTTGTTAATTTTAAAATTTATCATAAACATTTATTTAAATATAGCCTACTTTAGTAATTGAGGTGTAACTTTTACTGATTTTATTAAATTTTTGACCCTTTATATTTTGAATTTAAATTACATTAATTATATTTTTTATTTATTTTATTTATAATATTTTATTATGTAATAATAATTTAATTTTTTAATTTTAATAATTTTAAATTATTTAGTATTTAGTAAAAATAAATTTTAAAATTTCATCTGTCTTTTAATTTCATTATAAATAAAAATAACTTAAATTTTTTTTTAAAAATTTACTGTTTCAATTTATCTTTGTGTTTTTGCTTCAATAAACACCTTTTACAATTTTAAAAATACTTATAAATTCACCTAAATTCGCTTAAAATATTTATTAATTTTATGCTAAATATCAAGTATTTCTTAATACTAACAAGATTGTAAGTTTCTTTAATTAATAAATAAAATATTCTAACTAATCAAAGAAACTCCTTTTTTTTCACAAAGGTTGACATGCATGGTCTTATACACTGAGTACCCTTATATATGGTTTAGATCATACCTAACATCTATTTTATTAAGAATCTAACTTGTAAAACCCACACACTAGTGTCTATCCTCACACAAAATAACCATGATATTTCAAATTAAGAAGTCACTGGCATTATTGATGTCAATAAGTTTCAATTGACAAATACCATTTGAGTGTCCTTGCAATAAGTCAATTCAATGAGTTTATTCTTTAACAAGCACTTCCGCACTTTTATTAGTACATTTATTGCGCAAGTGAACTAATGAGATTCATCACTTTTTGATGATCATAAGAAAATCTATCAATCTTGGTGGTACAACAAGTATCCTAATTTATAATTTTATGATAAAAAATAATTTAAAGGATGATATATTATTAAAACAGTTTTATGATCTTTGATTAATATTAAGTAATCTTGACTTTAATTTGTGAAAGTATAAAATAAATTGTCTATTAAATATATATATATATTAATTAAATCATATTGAGTTAAAATTTCTTTAATTATATATATGAAATTTAACGCCTTTGGTATTTAAACCCAGCGGAATCACAAACCAACCCTCTGCAGCCGGAAATACAGAAGGGAGAGGGGAAAACCGGTAAGGCGCTAAGGATTTTTAATGGAGGAAGAAGAACATGAGGTGTATGGCGGCGAAATCCCTGACCTGGAAGGTGACATGGACGCTCACAACAATGATGTCGACACGTCGGCCGCCGACGACGATGCTGTCAGGGTAATTCGTTCAATTCTTTCCCGCGTTTGATTGATTGATCAAAACCCTTGCTATTCGATAGCTACGTGTTTATATGTTTGAGTATACAGGAGCTGGATGAGATGAAGAAGCGTTTGAAGGAGATGGAGGAGGAAGCTGCGGCTCTTCGTGAGATCCAGGCTAAGGTCGAGAAGGAGATGGGCGCTGTTCAAGGTTTTTGTTTTCCTTAATCTCGCTCTCTTCCCCTTTTAGTATAAATTCAGTATTTGGTTGCCGTTCGGTTCACGTATTCCTGTCTGATTGATTTTGCTGCTTTTATCATATTCAGATTCTTGAGATTGAAAACATTTTGCATTGGTTGGTAAAGTTTTAGTGGGGAACTTTGTCTATGAAAGAGTGGATAGCTTGTTTAGCGTAGCTCTAAGTGGTTTTTTTTTTCTACTGCTATTACATAATTGTGTTATTATAAACTTTTTAGACTTTTTTATTCTGTGCAAACTTATTATTCATCTATTAATTTTGCATTTTAAACTTTGTAATAAGAGGTCAGAGTGCTAAAATTTTTTCTAGCTTTTATTTCAATGACAATAAGAAGCCCATTGGGTTTGACGATTTTATCAGCCACATAAACTACACACTATATGTTACAAAATTTAATGTTAGTATTTCTATCAATTTTTTTTGAGAAATATCTCCATGCTTCCCTTTTGGAAGTGCTGAAATTTTTTTAGCTCCAACTGCTGTATATAACCCCTTACCGACAGCATTTTAATGTGCATCTGGATTGTTGAGCACTAAATGCCATCCTTTTTGAGTGTGTGCCTTTGCGCTCTTCTGTTCTTTGTCTCCGGAACATCAGTGCAAGGTTTTCAACTACACACACACACACACACACGTATATGTATATGTTATTGTTGATCATTAATGAACTGTTCACTCTGGTTTGTATGTGATTAAGTAACTTGTCTCAGCAAGATTAAATTTGTAATTCATATGTAGATTATTTTTCTTTTATTTTATCAATATTTTTAAACTATTTCCTTGCAATAACATTGATACAGATCCTGCTAGTGCAGCTGCTAATCAAGCAAACAAAGAAGAGGTGGATTCAAGATCAGTTTTTGTTGGCAATGTGAGTTAACTCTTTCCTTTAGTGCCTTACCGTTCTTAGAAATTACTATCTTCCCAGTATGCTTCTTGTTGAACTTTTAGATGCTCTTTTAGAGTCTCTGCTTGAAGCCATGTGGTCTTGAATTTGCAATGAATATTTCTTATATTCCTGGTTGCTAGTCCTATTCAGAGTAAATGAAACCAAATGCATCTATTACACCAAACCAGACTTAATTGGGAAACAGAGAAAAGCCACCGAAAATCCTTTCATATGTAGCTACATATCCTCCCGAAATCTGCATGTGTATTCCATGTGCACCACCACCCAATTGGACACTGAATCTCCGATGCTCGCTACCAGAATCCTTAGAAGGAAAATTTAATCGTATTCTATATCAATGGCAGCTTTAGACCAGACAAGGGTGTTAAGAGGACTTCCATGAAAACTCTGTTATTAGATCATTACTAGCCTGGCTATGCAACCATGCCTGGCCAAACAGTCGAGTTATGTGCTTGTATGATGGCTGGTCCAAGACTTATGGCCTGCCAGGTTCATGTAAATATTTAAGAACAAAGAAAATGGGACCAAGTCCCTTTCTTTCAGTGTGAGCATGTTGTCTAAGTTTCTGATAGGCCAAACATTATTTTCCGGCGCAGGGAGTAAATCCTAACAATTTTGAGGACATTTGAGTTTTATCCTTTTAGATATCTGATTTTATTTTATTTTATTCTGTTAAATATCCACGAGTACTTATAATGGATACTCGTGGATATTTATCCGTACCCTTACTCGTACCAAATCTCACTATGGGGTTTTTTTTTTTTTTTATCCAAACTCATCCCAAACGCATTACAAGGCATACCAAACCCATCCCATTAGGGTCAGGTACTAGTAAATTGGGGGGTTTGCAAATAAAATTGCCATCCCTAAGTAGGGCCAAAAGCCACTTAGCCATGTTTTTGCATGTCCTGCTAGCTGACCAATACCTTTTATCATTATAGCTATAACTACAACTAAGATGTAAAGTACACTAGTTGGTTATAACTAAGAGTTAATTCCCATCTGGATTTGCTATCCTGTTTTAGACATGGCCATGAGCTCCACATATATTGCTTGCTTATAATATTTTGTTTCTGACCTAATGTTTCTTTAACTTCCAGTGGCTTCATTTGTCTTCCTTTAAGGTGCTGTCGTATGAGAAAAGAAGGTTAAGTATGCCAGTGGTTGTCGTTGTTATTCTCAACAAGATACATTTTTTCAATAATAATGAGCATACAACTGAAACTTACAATTTATGACATGCATCCAACTAGTATGTAATAAATATATCTTTTTCATCCTATAAACCTCCCACCTGCATGTTGTCAAGCTTGTTTTTAGACACGTCTGTGTGTTGGTTTCCTTATGTTATCATGGATTGGGATTTAAAGTTTTTACTATCATATGATTCTGAAATGATATCCATTATTCTTCATGTCTTGTGTACAATAGTTTTTTCTTTTCTTTTTCCCACTAAATTAGATTGATTCGTTAAATTTTTGCATATTATGTTTAATGTTAATTTCTGTTTGTCTTTGGTTTGGATGTGGGCACATCTCATCTTTAGAATCAAGGTTTGACTTATGTCCTACTATGATCGCAGGGTTGTTCTTATTCCTCAAGTTCTCTGTATATTAGCAGCTGAATAATTACATATTTTTGGGTGGGCCAAAGTTTTTGTTTTATGTAGGCTTGTATTAGAAAGGAGTGAAATTCTCTTTTTGTTTGGATTTGAAAATGAAATAAGAAAAAGTTGAAAAAAACGGAGAGGAAAAAGTTTAAAAAAGTTTGCATGAAAAGAGAAAAATGAGGATTTATAGAAAAAAAGTAGAAAAAGAGTTTACCAAAAAAGAACAAAAAGGAAAATAAAAAATTAATGAAGAAAAGAATGGAAACAAGAGAAGAGGAGAAAGGAGAAATATGAAAAACAATTCAGGTGAAATGGTGTATGAAGAGACGCTACATTGAATGAAGCAACTGATTAGAGACATTCTAATGGCTGGCTGGTTGGCTGGCTGGAATTAAATCTGAGTTAAGATGCTTCAACTTCTACCACCAAGAGGACAAAACTCATTTCTTCTGAAGAGGATGGGCGAGTCAGGTTATGCAATCTAAATTGAAGAGCCCTGTTGCTGCTGATGATTGTCAGTTGATGGAATGTGGTGAGAGGCATGATTGTTTTTTCGCTTCCTTGTGGCCTCACTAAATTTATTTGCCACTTGTAAATCAAAGAATGACATACATTCTTGTGGGTTCTTTGACTTGCTTATCTCTATTGCTGCAGTTATTCAAGTATATCTCAGGCTCAGAGACTACTTTATAAATCCTACACCTACTTAAGAGTTGGCTGTACAAATATTCATTATTAACTTTTCTATAAATCCGAGGATTGTGACATCTTGGTTGGTTTTGTTTTAATCTGAAAAGTTTCTTTATCAAAGTGCTAGATATCCAGGATATTTATGAAAATTTCTTCGATTTCTTCTGAAAATAGTTTGTTTGTGGATCTGAACATTTGTTGTTTCACACACAACTCTTCTGAAACCCATTTCTCTAAAGTTTGTTTCCCAGAGAAGTCTTTTTTTCCTCATATAAAAAGTTTGCTAAAGTTATGCATTCTGTTTACAGAGTCGTGCCACTATTATTAACTTATTATATCATGTGGCTATTTTCTTGTAAAAGTTTTGTGGAAGATGTGTACTTTGTTGATTATAGGAATCAATTTTTTTTTTTTTTTGGTTTTCAATTTAATACATTTTTTTAGTTAATATGCCCAATGGATGTATGTTTTTGCCTAAGATTGCAGTAATCTTATATGGGAAACTGAGATGATGAGTTGTTCTCACTTGCCAGATATTACTCCATAGCCATTTCATTAGCCTGATTTGTGGAGTGAGAATTACGCACGTGTTTTGTGGTGCTGACATAGGGGAGCTGTGAAATTGAAACTAATGGCATTTTGATAGATTTCGGTAGCAATTAAGAGGCATTACTTGGTTGCTTTTTTCATAATAAAGAAGATTTAATGAGACTGGAACAGTTGATTATATGATAAGAGTTTAATAGTGGAAGTTTTGGAAAGTGAATTAATAATGGTGGACTAGTAGATGTTGGTTGATAAGAATTGGATTGTGGAAGTTGTGGAAGGGGGAGGTTGTGGAAAGTGAAAGTGATGTTGTGGTGCCCAGAGATTTCATTAGTTGATTGACAAATTTTTCTTTATCCCCCACCTCTCCCCAATTTTTTTCCTTTTTTTTTATTTTATTTTATTTCCTATTTGTTTAGGGAAGGGGAACAGGGTTGTTATTATAATCGATTTGATCTGCTGAATTGGAAAGCTTTGGTTGTTGTTGCTAACTAAATCTTCAACTGGATTTGGTTGATTTTGGCCTTGTAGGTTGATTATGCATGCACACCTGAAGAAGTCCAACAACATTTTCAATCCTGTGGTACTGTGAACAGAGTAACTATTCTGACAGACAAGTATGGCCAGCCAAAGGGTTTTGCTTATGTTGAATTTGTTGAGCTAGAAGCTGTTCAAGAGGCTCTCCAGCTGAATGAGTCTGAGTTACATGGCCGTCAACTGAAGGTAACCGAATTTTCTTTTATTGAAGAAACTGAATTAACTTGTCTTCTGTCCTCAAAATGAAGCTTGTCAACCTCAAACTACAAATGGTTAATTTAGTTTTAAAGGCTTTCTTAGTTGTCTAAGGATTACTTTAATACTAATTTTCCAGTATTAAGCAACTTAATTCTTGTAAAATTTCTGGTTATTTGATTGTTTTATGCTATATCTAGGTTTTGCCCAAAAGGACCAATGTTCCTGGGATGAAGCAGTATCGTCCAAGGCATTTCAATCCATACATGGGGTTTCGGGGAAGGAGGCCTTATGTTCCTCCTTATTTCTATTCCCCTTTTGGATATGGGTATGTTTCTACCAATGGTTGTACCTTGGTTCCTTAATTAATAGTCATATATCTTACCTGGAAACCTGCTGCAGGAAGATTCCTAGATTCAGAAGACCAATGAGGTACATGCCCTACTACTAGGAGAAGATTGTGCTTTATGTTACAGACAGTGACATTACAGCTTATGGATGGGTACTTCAGGAACTTCCATACATGCATATCCTGTTTTAGACAGGGAAACAATGGATTCGTGCATCTGCATGTTTGTTACTGATGTCATGCTTGATCAACATTATAAACATGAGGATTGTCGAATTTGGACAATGACAGTCTATGAGTTCTCAGATTTCTTATGCAAGCATTGTAGTTCTTAGAAGTTTTTATTGATTAATGAGAGATTGTATACTTTTTATTGTTCTTGTCATGTGGTTGATTTTAGTTTTCCTAACTTTCTATTCTGATTCGGAATTTGTTGAGCCCATAAATTTAAGATAGAAATTCAAAATTTCATTC
>CP135536.1:3711682-3722609 GCA_032402905.1 Khaya senegalensis
TATATACACAAATATATATTATAAATTGTTTGTTTATATATAATTATTTTAACTGTTGTGAAATATTTTCTTAATTATTAAACTATTAATTCTATATATTTTTATCAAATTACTATTTATATTTTCATATTATATTTACTTCATTAAGATAAAACTAGAATATTAGATATTTAGATTGCATATTGGTGTCCTAAAAAATGATATTTATGCCTGTGATTGTATAATAAATACCATTAATTCCATGGGTTTAATACATTGATTATATTAAATATACATGTATATTTCTATCTTATGTTAAACTTAATAGCATTTATCAAAGCCAATTTAATTTTATCTGAATGTGATAAATGAAGAGATAATTACACTAAAAATAACTAACAACTAAATTAAAGTTAAAAAAATATCAATATAAATCAATAAGAGTGAGAGTTTTAAGATATATGATTTCACTTAAACTAATATGACTTAATAATTGAATTTAAAACTATGGTTAATAATCTAAAATTCTAAAAATTTTCATTAGTATTTTAAAATAATGAACATATATGCGTGTGGACTATTATGCCAATTTAACACTTAGTAATTCTTTAAATGTTTTGAGTATATAGTTTTAGTAACTCAATTGTTTCTTCATACTTAAAGATTTCATATGAGTCTAATATGTTGCACAATCTCTTGAAATTTTAAAACGTGCTTGAGTGTTATTTAAGGTGAAATCCTGAGATAACGTACTATACTTAAGTGAGAATTTAGGCCATTTTTAAAACGATTAAACCTTTCAAGTTCACTTTGCATTGAAATCGTAAATATTAATTTCTGTAGGAAAGATATTAACTCATCACTTTATTATTTGTTCACAATAGTGCACACTTGCATTGTGTAATTTTCAGAACAAGAGTCACAAGTGTAACTTAGTCTGTGAACAAAGTCAATACGTTATTTAGGTGCACACAACACACATTTGCAAATCCAACCTTTTTTTTGTCAATTTTTTTCAATCTAATTCATTAAAATAATAAATCTAATACCTTATCGACTCATTCTAATTTATATTTTGTCAATAATGATAGGCAAATAACTAACATTATTTTTTTCTTAATAATGTTCTTACTTTTTAATGAAAATAGTTGAAAGTAAAACTGAGGAATAAAGTTGTGAAAGTAAAAGTGAAAGTAAACTGAATGCTTTCTTGTTTTAAATGGTTAATGAAGGCAAAATTATCTAAAATTTATAAATATAACTATTTTGGTAAGAATATTTCAATATTGACTATTTACATAAATAATTTTAAAGCAATGCTATTTTAAAAAAAATTTCCCTTTTTTCTTAACTTTTTTATTTTCTTTTTAAATTTTGTATGAGTGGTGTTATGCAACAGTTCATTTCATCATTGAATTTTTGTTAAAAAAATTTAATTATAATTTTATCATTTATTAATTAAATATTAAAATAAAATATAAAATTAATTCTAGCATTAAAAAAATTATAATCCAATTAATGAATGCCATAATTGATTAATAACATATTACATAAATAATAAAATTTAAAAGTGTAGTATTTTTGTTAAGAACAGTATAACATACAACTCTTATTATTATAAAAAAATTTAAAATAAAAACATTAAATAAATAGATTGAATAAGTTGTTTGTGACTTATCACAATTAATCAACATAGAATTTTTTTATTTAAAATATTAAAAGATTAAATAGATCTATAAAATAAAATTATTTTATATCTTGTAAAATTAGATTCAAAATCTTTATTTTTTAGTTAAAAATTTATTTTCAAAATTTATTTAATTTTGATTAATTTTTTAAAATATGTAAAATAAATTAATCTACATTAACTCAAATCTTTCTATAAAGTTCATGGAAGATTTCTAAAATAGTTTTATTTTCAAAGACATTTACGTAAATAATCAATTTTACATTTTTCTTACCAATATAGTCAATTTCAAAATTTTGGGATAAAATTGTCTTGACTTAGAACCATATACAAACCAAAAATACAATGTTTATATTACATGTCTAACAATTTGGTTCTTTGAAAATTTTAGACAATATTCAAATATTAAATGTGCAAGTTTAGTTGTAAAAATTCCTTGTAAATAATTGTGCAAAAGAAAACAATATATTGGATTAGAACGGTTGGTGAAAATATACAAATGCAGATCTAAGTAAGTTTTTTTTGTTATTTTTATTTATTTATATTTAATTTAATTTTATGAACCAATAGTTGTATATTAATATTAAGAATTTTTAAAATTATTAATTAATTTATCTGTTAATATTTGGACATGAAAAATAGTAGAAAAATTGTTGAATCTAGAAAATGCAATACAAAAAATAGTTGGATTTATGGTCACAAGCTTGAGTCAATTTCGAGTTAGGACTTAAATTAGGGTTGAAATTGGCACTGATTTTAAGCCCACAGGCAAGCTCGATTTTGAGCTCAGTTTCGGAGGGCTCAATTTCAACCTCACTTATTTTCTGATTTCTATCCCATTGGCTCAATTTTGAGCTAAATTTTTCTTGATTTTGAGGATAATATTTCTTGATTTCTTGTCTATTTTTTGCTGATTTTGAGCCTATAATAAATTTTTCTTAAATATTTATATTTTATTTTGTATTATATTATTAATTTATTTATTTTATTTTTATTTAATGAGTTATATTCAATAAATTTGACAAAATTATATGAATTTGTTTAATAGGTATGGACAAGGAGTTTTTGATTATAACTATTGAATATGAGAATGGTGAATATATTCTGATAGCATGAAATAATATACCGATGGAGATATTAAGCTTTTAGCCATTCTAAGTAATATCAACTATCAATAATTACTACACCCAATATAAGAGAATTTCGCTATTGATCTGACATAATTCAATATTGACAATAAAATAGATTTAAAACATACTCTTACAGTGTCATATCCCACATCGCTAATGGATAAGTTTGAACTACATGATATATAATTTAGGTTTTCCTAACTAAGTAGACACGTTTTGAGTTGTAAAATTCAAAAACAATATCGTGATGGGTTGTGTGCCCAAAGCAGACAATATCTATTCAGTAGTTGTTATTTTATTATATATGATATCAGAGCCAGTCCGCGACTCGATGTGTGGATATTTTGTTATGATCTATGATATATCTTTTGATATGTGAATGTTCTATATAACCCCCTTACGAAGACGTGAGGTCCAAAAGGAGAGGAGAATGTTACATCCCACATTACTAACGAGTGAGTTTGAACTACATGATATATAATTTGGATTCTTCTAACTAAATAAACGCATTTTGGGTTATAAAACCCAAAAATAAACTTATGACGGACTGTGTGCTCAAAGTGGACAATGTCTACTCAGTAGTTGTTGGACATAAGCTATTACATACGGGGTTTATTGTATAAGTATCTATAAAAGATGATGCTAATGTATTTGCTTTCGTGAATAGCATGGTGATTAGCCAATTGAAGATTTTCAAGCCATTGTATGTTGCCACAGAGCACATAATTAATATAGACCACAGAGTTTCATGTATTCCTCAATTACAACCTGATAATATTGAAGTCCTTATGCAAGCTTTCATTTCTTTTAAAAGGAGTAATGAAGTCAATATGGTTTAACATTATCATGCTACAATGCATGTTACTTCTCTTATAGAACATGTTACTCCATAACCAATAATTAATGACAGATAATCCCTATATTGATACAATGAAAACCCTATACATAATTATTTTAAAAGTCAACTCTATATGGAAGGCATTAATGTTCTTGGCATTTCTATATACAATGTTGATGCAACACTTATTGAGGTTATGTAACCAAGCCAAAGAAATAGTTCGTTGAGATGCCAACGTGATATAGCGGGGCCATCTAGTTATGTCCAGCATTTGTCATCAATGCCACCAACACTTTTCAAGTCATATGATGAATTCTTTAGTTTTGGATCTACTGGCTTATGCGTTGGACATATTTTTAACTTCAAAAAAGACTTACAAGATATACTAGACTTAGTAGCATTGAAGAAGTATTTTTAATTCAAGATTACTAGGTCTACAAGATATCAGTTTGAGATAATATGTGTAGTTGATAGATGTAAATGGCGAGTTAGAGTGACTAGCATAGATGAAAATTGAGAATATTGGTATATTAGATGGATTGATATAACATATAGTTGTCGAAGTGACCAACTGTAACATAGTCATTGTTAAGTAAGTAATCGGTTTATTGGTGAACGTGTGATGGACAAATTCCAAAACCTTAATAAAGTTTATATTTTGTGAAATATTCATGATGACATATATTGAGAATTCGAAATTATTGTGTTTTACCATAAGGTATAGTTAGCGAGAGAAGAAGCACAAAAATTGGCATGTGGGGATCAAGTAGTCTTTTAAAATACTACCACAATTTTGTCATGTTATAGAAAATATAAATCTTGGCACTGTAACTCATATTGAGATAGATGATGAAAACCATCTCTTATACTTTTTTATAGTGCTTGGACCATGCATATGTGATTTTAGTTCATTGATTCGCTCCGTTATAGCAATAGATGTTACTTTTTTGAAAATAACATATCCAAGGACATTATTTATGGCACATGCTCTTGATGAAAATGGCCAAATTTATTTTATTGCATTCGATATTAGAGATTTTGAAAACAATGCATCATGAGAGTGGTTCTTACTCAAGGGATATGGTTGGCTCAATGTTTGATTTGATGTTTGTATCAAATTGACATGACAATATACTAAAAGGTATAAGGTTAGTTTTTCCTAATGTGTGCCATGGGTTTTGTGCTTATTATATTGAAAGCAATCTTAAAGCAAACTACAAGTTGAAAAATTGAAAGAATGACACATTTCTTAAGAGATTTTATATTGCAGTAAAAGTATATATGCATAGTAAATTTGAAAAGCACATGAAAAAGTTAAGATTAATATATCCGGATGCTACAAACTATTTGCAAAATGAAATTGGGTGTTATAGGTGGGTCATATGTTATTTTCTAGTAAGATAATAAGATGTTATGACAACTAATACTACTGAGAGTTTGAACACATTACTAAAGGATGTACGTAATCTTCTAATTATGGTTTTGGTAAATTGGATATGGACAGTATTACAACATTATTTTCACGAAAGAAGAGTGAAACTAATGAAACATGCAATAAATTCCTTGGTTAAAGCTACATATAAGAAAGTGATGGAGCAGGATACAACATCAATTACCTTGTCTGTGCATCCAATATTACATTATAAATTTGAAGTCAAAGGCAGGGGTGAAAAGATTGTGGTTGATTTAAGTTTGAAGACATGCCAATGTAATCAATTTCAATTGCAGTAGTTACCATGTTCATATGCCATGGCAACAATTAGATATGTTTGCGGTCGATATGAAGATTTTTGTTCATATTATTATAAGAACGGATCAATTATGGTAGCTTATGCTGAAAAGAATTATTTGTTTAAAGATTCGAAATTCTGGATTGTATGAGACGAAGTAAGGTTCGTTAATGTCAAGCCACCAATTGGTTGCATTTCCACAAATTAACCAAGAAATTAACACATTCCATCTACAAGAAAGGAGGTAGTTATTCGAAAATGTTCTTGTTGTTGCCAATAAGGATACAATTGCACATATTGTCGGAATTCAATGTATTATGATTAGATTAATTTATATATTGAGTTGTAACAATATTAATAGTTATTGTATCTTTTATATATACTATTATGAATTTATGTTACTATTATGAATTTGACCATATGATGCTTATACATTTATTTATGTTATATTAAATTTGAAACTTAAATTTATTTATGTTACGAGAAATTTATATTTCTCAATTTATAAATTTATGTTTTAATAATTGATTATAACTTATGTTTTATAAATTTATAAATTTATGTTATACGATTTGACATAATTTATATACTATACATGTTTTGATATGCCTTTATCAAATAAATTAATTGATCAATAAGTGTGACCATCCACTATATGTATATTATATCATTAATTGATTGATTATTATAACTATATATTTATAATAATTATATATGTTCATGTGATGTAATGAACATAACGTTATATTAATAATATACGTTAATTTCAAATACATAATTCAATGTAAAATTATAATGTACAAATCAAGTGCCATACTCTTTCGAAAAGATGACCCTTCTCTTGAAATAAAGTTTGATGATGAACTATACATCGCAAACACTTGAGAGTATGTTACCACACAATATTGTCCTATAGATACTGGTTAAACTGATTTAGATTGTCTAATATGTCTAAAATTCATAAATCTGCATGGTTCCTACCACTTTGATTGAGCAAGAACCTCTCGAATAAGAGAAAGAGTGATATCTGTACTACATCTAAATAAGAAATAGATGTAAAATTAAGCTTATGTATACTATATCTATATCATCTAGGGTAATAACTACTTGACTATTAAAATAACTATCTCTAAGTCAGGTATTTTTAACTAAATTCTCAGTAGAAAAGTGATTAATCCAAACTCCACATTCGAGAACCGAATGTTCCTATCTCTAATGAGGAACCACATTTCATTGTTACTACTATTTGTATGGACCTCTCGCAATAACATATAATAAACGAGATTATTTGATAAATGTAATTTTTGGATGCCCAAAAAATGCTTGAAGCATGTTTGTATAAATAGGTTAAATTATACTGCTAAGAATTTAATTTTGATTTGGCTTAGAATTGTCAATCACAATAATGAGATCGAAACTATACGAAAGTGGTCGCCAAAACTAATTTTTAATTTACTTTTTATATTTCCTATTCAAATAGCAAAAAGAATATTAATTATTATATAAAAGAAAATTAATAATAATAATAATAATATTGTCCAATCAAATAAAATAAATCATTATTATTCAAAGATAAATTAATAAAATAAAAATAAAATTAATTTTAACATGAGAAAATATTACAAAAATTAAAAAAAAAAATGAGCCCGATTTGATTAGATCGGAGGCAGACTCAACGAGATTCAAAAAGGCACGGCTATGGAGAGGAGAAGGAGAAGGGTGGAGCAAGGAGAAGGGAAGAGGGTGATCTGGTGGCTGCCAAGTCTACTGATAAAACTTTTTTTTACAATATAAACTTAAATTTTTACAGATTTAAGTTAAATTATCCGAATACAAAGAAATTTTAATAATTACAATCATAAAATTAACATAAATAACTGTTAAAAATAACAAAACTTTCTTATTACAGTAAATTTGAGTTTGGAGAAGTTACAATTTTGATCTATTCAATTTTCTTTCAATTTCAAGTTTTTGTTTTACCTACTTAAGCACACACATCACATATATACGAGGGTAATTTTGTATTAATATTATATATATGAGGGTAATTTTATTTTAAAATTTTAAAATTAATTAGATTAATTAAAAATAATAAAATTAATTATTTACGTAAATAATTTTAAAAATAAAATTTAAATTTTTTTTTTTTTTAATACTTAAAATTGACCTCCTCAAGTGGTGGATGTGAATGTTTTACAATAACTACTTGGATAAAGTTAACTTCTGACTTACCAAGTAAGTTTATTGAAGAAACTAACCTAAGCATAGCTCTGTCTCAAATACAAATAAATGCGAAGAAAGACATTTTTTTGATAAGGCGAAGGAAAAATGCCTTCTCTTTTAAGGCGTTTGTCTACTGTCCTTCCGCCAATCGAAATTTGTGCTTTTATTAACATTAACCAACAACACATGCACTTTGTTGGCACTTTAAAAAAAATAATAAAAAAAGATTATTCAATCCACCAGTGCAACTAAAGGAATTACCTCTTCTGAGCTGAAAAAAAAGAAAGAGCTCATGACCACTGCTTGTGAACAGCTCTCCTCAAGTGAAGGTGCACCCACCGCACCTATTGTTATTAGAAGTTTAGTCTCTCTCAACTCCAGTTTTGATCTGGAACTAACTTATTTTCGGTCAGAAGAGAGACATTGAGAAAACTCGATTTCCTGTCCTGTCTTAAGAACCACCACATAATTATCATATACAGTTGCATAAATATTTAATGCGTCTAAATATTTATTACAAGCAAGGAGACAGAGAAAAAAAAGAATATAGTACAGATGAAAATTGTGATCACTTGAATTACTAATATTGAATAATTTAGTTTTAATATTTATCAAGTTTTCCTCTTCTTAAATATTAATATCTTTTTTATAATAATGTGTAAAGATTTATGATAAATTAGACTTAATATTAAAGAGAAAGGGTTTATGGTTTTTTTTTTTTAAAAAAAAAATTATATATATAGTAAAATAATTATATGTTAAATAAATAAATGAGTGTTAAATGATATAAAAAATAATATTATTATATTTATTTAGATTAAATTATTTTTAATAATAAATTAAATAAGAGTATTTTTACAGTAAAATTATTTTATTATAAGATTCAAATAGCTCCATTCTTATTCTGAGTTCAAATGAATTGTGGGACTCAATTTTTTTAAAAAAATTTTTAAATATAAATTGCCCATTTTAAACAAATTGTACGATGAAAACGGTGCAACCCCTCCTGAGCACGTGTTGTGGAGAGATATGGAGTGCGCAAAGCCTGCCCCTACCTCTTCGTTTGGCGCATATTGACCACATATCAGGCATGCCACACTAACGTGCGCGAATAGATCCTCAGCGCCAACGCATTGATTCCACCGCCAAAATCTGTCCGGCTCTCCTTCATCCGTCCCCGCCTCAAAACCCCCCAATACCCTAACCAGCGAACATCGACCATGCTTTCTCTTCTCTCAATGCAAATCATTTAAAACCCTAAATAAAACCAAAATTACAAGCTCAATAAACGATGTCGTTATCGTCTCATCACGTCTTCACAAACTCACCGCTTTCTTCCCCCCTCACACGCTACCCCGCCATCAATGTCAAAATCCCTAACAACCTCTGTGTTCCCCCTCCAAATAGCTCCCGCTATCTAATTCACATTTCCAATAAAACCCCTTTCAATTTCGTTCCCAACTTTAAAATTTATCACTCCCTAAACCCACGCAATTGCCACAACGCAAGCATCACACAGCAAGCACATAATAATTCCAATTTCGATCTTCTTCTCTCGTTATCTGAACTAGTTTGTCTTTTGTCCTCTTCATTTGTTGCTATCTGTTATGTTGTGAATTATTCCATTTTTGGGTTGAAAAGTAAGTTATTGGGTTTAATAGGGAAGAAGGCTTTGGCTTTTGGTGTAGTGGGGTTGGTGTGTAGCGTATGGATAGGTGCAGTTATAAGGAGACGGCAATGGAGGTGGATTTGTGTGGAGACGGTCAGGGGAGAGGGAAGAGAGAGTGTGAATTTGGTGAACAGAATTGAGAAACTAGAAGAGGATTTAAAAAGTTCTGCAACCATCACAAGGGTTTTGTCTAGGCAGCTTGAAAAGTTGGGAATAAGGTTTCGTGTTATGCGGAAAGCGCTTAAAGAGCCCATTACTGAGGTAATGACATTTCTCAAATTTTAATTACTTCCTCGTAATTCTTGATAAGACACAGTCTTGGTGATTTATGAACTAAACAGCTACAGAAAATGGAAATGAATAATGTAATGACAAATTCATTTATTGAAGTAAATAACTACCCGATAATCTACAGAATATGATGAACAGTGTAAAATTTTATGAAAGGTGAAATGTGAAATGGTAAATAAGAATATTTAAAGTTGATGACGTTTATGCGCTTTGATTTTGGGTGATAAGAGTGACTTTTGGATGAGATATGTTTCATTTTTTTTTTTAATCTGCGTTTAGTGTGGCTGCCTGAGTTACTTAACCTTTTGTTCTGGATTTAAAATAAAAAACTCAAAAGAAAAAAAAAATCTGTCCTCGGTTTAGAAACACAAGCTTTTGTAACTTGGATTACATATGCAATTTAATTCCTTCTAACACGAAGAGGGGTGTGTTTCTTTGCTGAAGATAGTGTGATATTTGCTTGAATCTTAGAGTTGTCAGTTTTCTAGGCTAGATGCTTCTCTTTCAGGTTCCATTAGTATTTTTAGTATGTTGCAGGTGCAAATAGACTTGAATTATTAAGATTGGATCAGCACACTGTTTTTGGCTGACACAGTTGGTCTATTGTTGGCATAACGAAAGCCACATTTGGTAAGAGGCATAATTAGAGTTTCAGCTGCTGCAGGTAGGAGAAGGGCAATATGTTATATTGAAGCTGAAACCTGGTGTCTCTGAAGCTATATTGGAGTGTGATTTATTGATGTTGACATATAAACGTAGCTGCAGGAGGTTTACATTAGGTGTTGGCTTTGAGTGGCAAATCTTATGTACATGAGTTGGCATTTGTTTCAACTCCATAGGTAATGAGCTCTATTTTTGGGGGTGCAAGAGAGTTTGAAATGTTAGGACTATGCAGGATTGATAAGCTGGAATTATATAGGTGTAATGCATTTATCCCTAGTAGGAAAATGGTCCCAGGGTAGACTGATGATGGGAGCTGCAATTTGCTATTCAAAGTGATGACTGAGAGTAAAGGTGAAATCTCCTGTGGGACTGTTGGCTAGGCTGAATTGGTGATATCTACAGAGGGATTGTGCTTCAAGGAATTACTTTGAATTGCCAGTTAGATTGGACATGCTCTCTTGGCTGGGAGGGTTGACCATCCAAACTTATACATTTGTTATGTAGTTATATAAGAACTAAGGCACTTAGGAAGTTTTCAAGACTGGAATTTGTTGAAAGTGCTGAGAGCACCAAAGTGGTATACTGTTGTGGAACTCTGGGCTCATTTATAGTTTTGGCTCTTCAAATGTGTTTCTCTGGTTTTGTATTTTCTGGTCCAAAGTAATAATTGTTGTGCAAGCTTATAGACTGCAAATGGTTCTAAAAGCCTCAGAATTC
>CP135536.1:3722930-3756312 GCA_032402905.1 Khaya senegalensis
TTTATTATATTTTTTATATAATAAATGATAAAATAATTTATTTAAATATTATTATTTTTATTATTATTATAAATTATAGTATATTATTTTATTAATATATTATTATTATTAAATAAAAAAAAGGGCAATGCAGGCTTGACCCATGATCTCCCACGGGTCAAGTCCGTGCTGCCTCACTTTGATGTTTTTATTTTTATGTAAGTAATCAGTCCACTGCTAGACCCATGTCAGATTACCTGATGTGCCAAATATTGGTTATTTGAATTTTGGATATTTGAGCAGTCCAGTCCCATCATCCAAACATGCCACAAAGGTCTGACACATTTGGAAAATATTTTTATAAGATATTTGAAAACAAACTTTCCCGCAAAGAAATGAAATGGCTTTCTATTCAGGCATGCGGGCTTGGAAAGAAAAGGCTCAGAGTACTAAGAGACTAAATTGTATTAAAAAAATCATACAATATCAATTTGCATTGGAATGCATAACTTGAGTGATATATTGCGGTTGAGAGTATTCAAGGCGTTCAAGCTTGACCTTCGTTTTATCATTTGTCAAGTTTGAATTGTACTATTTGTACTATTTTTTATTTATATTATTATAATATGTAAAAAATAATATAATAATATGATAACATAATATAGTATAGTACGTAAAATAAAATATAATATGATAATACAATATTATATGTTATATATTAAATAATAATATAATTTAATCTAATACATTATTAGACAAAACACTTGTTAACTTATAATATAGTATAATATGTATTGTAATAAATATAATATATATTTTTATTTAATTCATTATAATTCAGTGCAATTCGATTCATTTAAAATAATACAGTCTAAATAAACTTTAAGATTATATTGTAGAAAAATAATACATACTAATTTATTCATTGGCTATGGAGGTGTTAGCTTCCTTGTACTTGAATCTCAAACACTTTTTTCAAATTTAAGAGTGGGCAAGTTCTGTTTGGATAAGTTTTGGTCCAAAATTTAAACTAATTCAAAAATATCAATTTTTGTTTGACTAAACCAATCCAAATCGATGATAAGAAACAAACTGATTTAATCTAAATTGATAATTGTCGATTTAAATTAGTTTAATTTATCAATTTAGATATAAGTCTAAAATATTAATTAATTATAAGACCTAATTCTTATATCCAACATTTATCTTTAAGCCAAATAATTAATATAATTATAAGGTCAAATTCTTTTATACTTGAAGGTTTTGTTTTTTTATAATATGATTTATTATAAAAATATAAGATACTTAATAAAAATATTTCAAATGTAAAATTTTAGAATTTTTTAAATCTAATAATTCGAATCGATTGGTAGGCTTGAATTAAGTCTAAATTTAAAATTGAATCAATTTGTCATTTTGATATTTTTTAACCAATACAGATATAAGAAATTTACAAATCAATTCAAATTTTAGTTTGAATCGATTCAGTTTGATTTGAATTTGCCCACCTTATTCAAACTTATTTTATGTTAGATTGGTATGTATTTAGAGATCTTTATATGGAGCAATCATTTTTCATACCCATTTCCAAACTCATGTACTCATTTACTTATAATCAAAATTCTTTATGAAAATTTAATTTCCCTTAAAATTAAGGAATATGCATTTATACTATTGCATACAAAAATTTATTACTTAAAATTACTCTAAAATTTAACACATGTTTAAAAAAGTGTTAAACAAAAATTCAACTCACAAACATGAGTCATGAAATGCAAAAAATCAAATACAAACTCGAAATATCTTCTTTAATTCTCCTCAAGAGCTAATGGAACAATATTCTTACAAAATTAAATATGAAAATATTAACTTAATTAAGGTAAATCACATAAAATATTTTTGCATAAGTAAATGTATGATTATATTTACTTCATCAACTTCAATATCTTCAGAATACGTGCCATTATCTACTTTTTTGAAGAGCACAAAGCTGACAACCAAAGCAAGAATTAAACTATAATAAGTTAATATTAATTTATGGATATTATTAAACTAAAAATATTTAATATAATAACTACATTTTAATTGACCATAACTAATTTTGATACACATAAAACTTCTAATATTTTTAAATGAAATTTGCTATGATATAAAATCATAAATTTATCACATACTAATATTAAAAGCTAACTCTTATGTAATAGCAACAACATGAATGATCAAAATATCTTTAGTAATATCATGCAAATTGGGAAACTTAAATTTATTAACTTCTAATCGATTTAATATATTAAAATTAGTATTTCAAGATCTAAGAATGAGGTTCTTTCAAATAGCATCAAATACTAATTTATTATGTTGAGTGTTAGTGCTCGTACTAGAAGCAAAAGGATCAAAACCTATTAAATGCCTTTTTTTTCTTAGACAGCTGATTTAAAAAAAAAAACGATAGAATTAAAGATTGATCAGATAGATTAACCAATCCTCATTATTTAGACTCTAATTGATATTTTTTTCGCCAACTTGTAACAAAAGGTTTTAATATTGTCAACTTTATTTTATGAAATTAAATATTAAAGACTTGTAATATGTGTTAAGTTATTTCTCTCTTTAGATCATAAGAACAATATATAAATAACTTGAAAATTAAAAAACTAAAAAAATTAAAATATGCAACACTCTCTTAGTTTTGGCCTGCTCTTCACAACTATTACATAAAACAAATAAACCACATATATAATACAAAGTTAGCTTTAGTTGCGCATAAATTAAAGATGATTAGCTTTAGTTTAATTTATATGTTATTTAACTATATTTTTGTTTGTTCAACTATAATCTATGATGTTTAATTAGTAACGCTAGTTAAATTATAAACAATTAATTTTAATTTAATTTACAAGTTCGTAGTAGTTTATTTAACTATGTTTTTGTTAACAAGCGGATTTTAAAATTATTCAAACTTGATTGATGGATACGTTATCCACCATCATTATCTAATCGTCATCACCATATCATTGTAATGTTTTAATGTCTTATTGAAGTAAAACAAGTGTAAAATTGAGTGTTTTATTAAAATAAGGTTAGTTGCTAAAAGTAATGTTTAAGTATATGTCTAATTACATGTTTATAGATGTTTGTATGACGTGTAAAATGATCTATTGTGATGTGAGTTATTTCTATGTGATTTTATTATATTTTACTCTTAATGGCTTTGGAGTGAAAAGAAAGTTTTGGAGCACATGGAAGGGATGTTGGACAAAAGCATTAACATTATGACTTAAAGTCTTTAAAGCCATAGTGTCAAACAAGAAGAACAAGTGAAAGCAATAGCTTCAAGGTTGTGACCTTAAGTTGTCAGAGCTGTAGCTTTAGGTCATTAGGGTCAGGTGCCACAACCCTAGAAAGCCAAAGTTGCAGAACACCAATATGGATAAGTTTGGTTTGTTTACCCTACTTTCTTGTTTTTAAAAGGGAGAAAAACTTCACATTCAAGGGAGAGACATTAGGGATGAAAAATAAAAACCTAGAGAAGAGCCACCAAGAAAAAAAAAAGAGAGAAGATAAAGAAGATTATCAATCAATAAGCTTGAATGTGGGAAAAGTGACCTAGCAAATTAGAATAAATCAATTTTTCTCTATTCTCTTATTTATTTCTTCATTGATGGTTGAATTTAATCATAAGAATTTTATTTTATTACGTTAGAATATAAGTTTTATATTTAAGTATTATGATGTAGCTAGATTAAGATAATTTGATTTTTTTTTTAAATAAATTAAAAATTTTGATTATTGATTAAGTGTTCTTCATTGTTATTAATACTTTTAATTAATTGACTACTAGTTTGATGTTTTGATTGTACATTAATATCCTAAAAAAGATATTTATACTTGTGATATAATGTTAAATGCCATTCAGTCTAAGAAATATAGAAATATACTTGCATATTTAGTGTAATTAATGCATTAAATCTATAGCTTTAATGAATTTTTGATTATCCTTATTCAAATAGGAATATAGTAAGTTGATATATTGAAAATATTTTTATTATAACCCTAAAAAATACTACTGAATATTTTTAATATTTTAATTATTAACCAAAGTCTTAAACTTAGTTAACAAGAATAAATAGAATCAATTCAAATTAACTTAGATGAAATTATATGTCTTAAAGCTCCCATTTTTATTGATTGTATCTTTATATTTTCTTTATTTTAGTTTATTAGCTAATTATTTTTAGTGTAACCTACCTCTTCAGTTAAATCATTTAGATAAAATTATACTAGTTTAACTCGATAGTTAAATTACAAATAGTCAATTTCCATAACAATGATACTCACTAATAACTTAATTACTTATTTGTGATAGTATACACTTATGTTTACTTAATTTTTCATAGCATATTAAGTGTAGAAAATGACAATTTACATATAAGGTGAATGCAAAAAAATGGCAATGTCCTATTGAAGTATGTTATTTTTTATTAAAGTATGTTCATCTAGAATAAGTTAGCTCATAGATATTTAACATGTAAGATCATCTATTTTGTGTAAAAAAATATCAATGTTTTATTGAAGTAAGGTCATTTGCAAGAAATAAGGTCACAATGGATGTATTTTTGGCACACAGTATATTACTAAAGTAAGGCCATGTTCCTTTGGCATATAATTTCATACTAGAACCAAGATCCTAGTAGATGTGTGAGGTAAAAAATATCTAAGAAAAAACATATAAGGATCTAATAAAAGTAAGGTCCCAATTGAAGTAAGGTTACTTGAACATATAAAAATGTTAGTGTCTTATTGAAATAATTTGCCACTTAAGTAAAGCTAAAGTAAGGTTATTTATTAGAAGCAATGCCCTATTAAAGCAAGATCATTTATGAGAAGTAAAGTCTCAATAAATATCTAATTTGAAAATTCTGACATATAAACTATTATAGAAAGGATTTAACAATAATGCATTATGTGTAAGATTTATTCAATTATTTTAACTCTTATGTTAATTGGTTTTAAGTTTTAGGTTCGCGTTTTAAGAGATTTATGTTATATTTTTAAAATTTTACATTAATTTTTTTAACTTTACATTTCATATTTTAAAATTTTATGTTATCTGTTTCAAATTTTATATTAATTAATTTAAAATTTTTATTTAATATTTTAAATTTTTTATTAAAAAATGTAAGATGTATAAGATATATTTTAGTAAAACTTTATAGAAATAAGATTCATCTTTGATATGTAAATTCTGACATAAGGTTAATTTCTAATATGTATAATTTTGACTTGTAAAAAATGTTGGTGTTTTATTTAATAAAACGTCTAACATGCACAAAAGTTATTGTCTTATTTAAGTAAAATCCAAAAAGTCTCTTACTCTTGGTTAGATTTGATATTAAAGAAAAAAATTTAATAATTTTATGAGGTAGTATACAATTGCTCTAACAATAAATAACTTATTTAAATATACTCTACAAAAAAGTTCTTTCTATAATATATATGATACATCTACAAATTAATAAAATTCTTGAAAACTTAAACCAACTTCAAAGATAAGAAGGAAAAAGTTCTTATTACTATATTTGTTTGAAACTTAGTTTAGTGGCCTATTCCATAACCAAAATAAGGGTGTGCTAAGTGTGAAATGAAGAAAACATAAGTTAAGGATGTAAAAAACATATAAGTTCTTTTTGGATGATAAATTTTGGGGTTTTGAGAGCATTTTGAGTAAAAATATAATTCTTTAAATATCTTGAGTGCCTTTTTGCTTATTCCTCTTGAATGAAAAAGTGCTCAATAAATTATTTAATTATATATATTTTTTTTATGGTGTTTGCATTGGAAAAATTTAGATCTTATCTTATTGACTCATCAATTATTATTTTTAGTAATAATGTAACTTTAAAATATCTTTTGTCAAAGAAAGATATCAAACTTAGGTTGATTAAGCGGATGTTATTACTTTAAGAATTTGACATCACTATTTGAGATATGCAAGGAGTAGAAAATGTAGTGATAGATTATTTGTCTAAACTTGTTTTTAATAAATCTTCTAAGTCTATTTTAATTAATGATATTTTTCTTGATGCGTAACTTTTAAGTGTTTCAACTTTATCTTGATTTGCTAATATTAATAATTTTCTTGTTACAAGTACAATTCGAAATCATTGGAATGTACAAGATAAGATATAATTTTTAAAGGAAGTATGCAATTTTTTTAGGATGATCCAAATCTTTTTAAATGTTATCTTGATCAAATTATAATAAGATGTGTATCTCACAATGAAATTTACAATTATCATTTTCTTTGGTCATTTTGGGGCATGTAATTTTTACTTTTCTTTAAAGAAAACTGCTATAAAAATCTTGTAATATGAATTTTATTGACCTACCTTGTTCAAAGACACAAATGCATTTTACAAAATATGTTATTGCGCTAAAAATTGTGGAGATAACTTATATAATTATGATGTCATTAAACCCTATTTTGGTCATTGAAATATTTGATTGCTGGGGCATTGATTTCATGAGTCTTTTTCACCTTCTATTGAGTATCAATATATTTCATTTAGAGTTAATTATCATTTCCAAATGGGTAGAGGTAAGGCTTTGCAAAAATAATGATTGAAAAAGTATTTTAAATTTTTGAAAGATAATATTTTGTCATAATTTGTGATAAATACTTAAAAGTGTATGTTTATTAAAAGTTTATATTATTATTTTATACTTAGAAATATAATTAAATTTTCTAAAATATGTATTTTGTTTTATCTTTGAATTTTAAAATTATGATTGGTTTAATTCAAGAAAAATAATTAATTTTGTGTAGGTTTCGTATAATGAATATATATTTCAACCTAAAATTTCAATTGATGCAATTCTTGGACCAATAAATTATGGAGACATTTATTCACAATATTGTAAGTCAAAAATACAATATGTTCAAGTGTTTAGATGGATAAAATTGGGCTTCAATAGAACTAAAATGCAAACTATTTAGTTTGTAAGATTTGTAAAAGTAGTAGACAATTTGGGATGAGTTTTAGTTGGGCAAAAACCTCATTTAGTACAAGGAAGAGATAGCCTTAGGTTAATGAAATCTATGTCAACTGCTACACATGGTGGAGGAATTTATATTTTAGATATCATTCCAAGGACTTTCTTCGAAGATAGCATAGTTAAAAACATAATTGAAAAAAAGTTAAAGGTTTCTACTATGCATGAACGAATTATCAAAATAATTGAAATAAAGATGTTTTTATTGTCTTACTGGGTGGCTTACAACTCTAGAAGAAAATTTTTAAGTTACATGCTGGATGCAACTGAATATCTACCGAAAATCCATAAATTTGTCAAATGTTAATAATTTCTTTAATGATTTGTAGTCTTTTCTTGATCATGAGTTGAAACATAAATTTATCTTACTTATAACTTAACGAATTCTTATCTCTACTCCAACTACCAATTAATTGCTCATACAACTATAAGAATTTGTTGTTGCATAAAATTTAACAATGGCACAAATAAGTTGGTCAAGTTAAAGTGGTAAAAAGTGAAAATTGAATTTTTCACTTCATTTGTAATTTTATTTTTATGAAATTTTTTTTATTTTTAAATTGGACTTGTCACTTTGTTTATAATTTTATTTTCATAAAATTTTGTTATTTTTACTTTGTTATATTTGTTTTAAGTTTGCTTTATATTTTCTTTTTTTCAATAACTGCCATCATAAGGTGATATTTTCTTTTCTCAATCTTTTTATATTTAGACATTGTGGACAATATCTCAATTTAGTTAGGGGGAGGGATAATTAAAATAAGTTGTTATTTTTATTTTTATTTTATTTTTGTTTTTACAAAACAAAAAAATTTACATAATTTTTAGATAAATTATGGTAGAGTGAAAAGTGTTTTTATTCTTGAGATGCATTATAATATGTACATTATTATTTTGATTTAATTTTAGAATTTCATACAAAGATTTTTATTATTTACTTATCTTTGAATTACTTAAATTTATAAACTCTCACTTTATTATCACTTTATGTAATACTATTTACATATGTTCATTTGACAAGTATTAATAAATCTTCTACCACACACACATACTTTGACATTTGATTGTAGTTGATGAATTGGAATGTTGTTATATTTTTTTAGGTTTGGCCAAAGGTAGCAAGTAAGGGTAAGTAAAAAAAATAAAAGGGTTACAATTAGGCTTTTACTTAGTAATTGCACGTCTTGCCTAGTTAATAGTGAATCCTTGCATAAAACAGTAAAATTTTGATGTGAATAATTTTATAATCTTTTTTAACTCGAATAATTTAGTTTAAGGGATATATCAACATCTAATACTCTAAAGCTAACTAATTTATGAGTTATTGGTCTAAAACTCACTACATGGGTTAAAGATATATTGTGATTTAAAAAAAATAGATAAATAAAATAAAAAAAAATGACCTCTATCGAAGAAAATTCACCTTAAAAAAAATAGAATAAAATATATTTTTCCAAATAAGCTTTTTAATTACATGTTAATTGCAAAGAGTACAAATAGAAAGTTTATTAATCACTTAATTAATTGATGCATGGCAATTAAAAAATGAACTTTTAAGTGAGAGTTTATTCATTTGGGTAAGATCAAAAGAAAAAAAAATGATAAATATCTTGGATGTAAATATTGCAAATCATTTCTAGATAATACCTCATTAAATGCTAAGGATTATTAATAAACTGGTTAGGAAGTGTGATAAATACTTCATTTATTAACCATTTAAATTATTATTTTACACTTAAGAGTATCATTAACTTTATTAACATAAATATTTTATTAATTTAGTTTTAAAATAATTGTTGGCATAATTCATGAAAGTGATTGATTTTGCATAAGTTTTGTATAATAAATATATTTTTCAATCCAAAAATTCAATTGATATGATTTTTAAGTCAATAAATCATGACAAATTTATTCATAATATTGTAAGCTAAAGATCATACCAATTTCGAGAGTTTAGATGGACAAAAGTGGGCTTTAACAAAACTAAAAAATTAAGCTTTAGTATTTACACTATATCTTACAAAATACGTATGCAAATAAAGTTATTAATGATATTCTAAAAAATTAAGAGCAATAACTATAACTTTCGTATTTGAGTCAAAGATAAAATCTAAAAAAGTCAATGACCGTTTGGCCGACATATCCAATGCGTGTGAAAGAAGTCTTTTTCTTTTCATATTTATTTAATCTTAACCACCTTTTTGACTTTTACCTATTGTGTTTTCCTACATATTGTTGCTTATATTAAACAAAAGGGAGCATTAAGATCTTAATAATATCATATATTTCATTTTTTTTAACTCTTTTTTTTGTTTACAATATATTTTTAAATTTGTATTTAGTACTAAAGTGAAGCTTTGGATAAATTATAGTTTTTTTTCCTTTGATACTTTAGTTTTTGCTTTATTATAAAATTATTTAATTGAGTTGATTCCATTTCTTTTAAGTGTGATTTGAGTTGTTAGAGAACTTGATTTATTGTCAACAAAAGGTACATTGAATGCTTACATATTTTTAACTTTTCAAAAGTTAGGTATATTTTAGTTTTTCACAAATCAATTAAATTGTTTTCTTACATTTTCTTAAAGTGGTATTTTTTTGTGCTTAAATATTTTATTTTTCAACTAAGATTATTCTTTAGTTATTCTTAATTAAGGTATTAAAAAGGATCAATAATAATTTCTATAAACTTTTCCAAAGCAAATCTTAAAGGTCCAATATTTTGTAATATGAATTTTTATCTTAACAATTAACACAAGTATATAATTCCCAAAATACTTGGACAATTAGACTTGCAATGAATTTTATATAACTAAATTCCCTATAGATCGATATCCAAACTTCTAAACTTTTATTGCTTGAGATAATCTATACTTAGATGTGCAAACATTGAGTTGTCACGAGTCTCAAGTTGTGCTTGATCCAGCCTTGACTAGAAACTTGGTACCAACCTCAAGCCTAAGTTGTGCCTGAGCTAGCATTGGTCAAAAACTTGGTGCTAACTTCATGCCCAAGTTACACTTAAGCTAACATTGGTTAAAGACTTGCTACTGCGAAAAGTCACTTGAAACCCTTGCCAAACATGTGCTCAAGCACAAATCAAAAATATAAAACATCTTTAACATTTTAAGATTCTTTTTAGACGGTAATTATTTGGATTTTGAGAGCTTTCTGAGCAAAGATATTATCCTCTTCATATCTCGAAGCCTTATTGTTTATTCTTCTTGTGTGAAAATACAACAAATCCTATTATTATAAGTGAAATTTACCTTTATATTTTTTTTTGGGAGATATTTCTTCTTTTTTCTCTCTACAAATTCAACTATAAAGCATTTAGAGTTCTAATTAGTATTAGTTATTAAAGTTTTAGTCAATTGAATAAATCTTTCATGAATTCTATAGGTGAGGAAGAATCGGAGTTTTAAACAATAGAATTGTCAAAATGGATCATTTGAGTAGAGTCAAGAGTTATTGAAAGTCATTGGTTGTAAATCTTTCTCAATCTTGTGAAATTTTAGGTGGCTTTTATAGTATCTTGGATGATTTTAATCTTACGAGGAGTTTTTCATAAAATTTTTGTTCAATAACAAATTAAAGTGTCTTTATTTCTTTACTACTTAAATTGCATTGGTTAAGGTTGTTTGTGGTAGATCTCAAGAAATATCTTGAAATTTGTTCAAATTAATTTATTTAGATATAATAAATTTTAATGTATTTTAATTTATTAGTTAGAGACTTATTTTTTTTACTGTATTACACCTTTCAACCCCTTTCTTGTGGCGTTGTTAAGGTTTAAGTTAAGAATTTTAGTATTTTTTAAAAAGGAAAAAAATTTATTACTACTTATGTCAAATTACAATAATTGTAGAGAAAGAAGTAAGTTGCAACCATAGACAAAAGAAATTATGAATAAAATAAAAAAACTTACAAGTTTAATTTGAATTGAAAAGATAATTCATCAGTTGACAAAAAGATATTAAATTGTGAAAACTTTGAGTATAAAAAAATTAATTGCTGAAAATAGTTCAAAAACATAAAAAGAGAAGGATGAAGTTAAGATAAATTTATTTGAGGGTTTGTTTAAGATTTTAGTGGGTGTACATAGTGATAATATATATTTTAAAATTTATGAAATAGGTGTTTTAAGCACTCGCCTGTTTAGAGGTTATTTTAAAAAAAAAAAAAAGTGTAATACGCACCGTTAACACTCTAATGGCCCGTAACAGGCCCATTTTCATTCCCTTTAGTTCTGAAACAAATCATAAACGTCGTCGTTAAGAATAGCAAAGCAAAGCAGAGAAAGAAGAAGAAAGAGCAGGAAAAAATGGAAGAGCTGGCAAAGCTGGAACAAGTTCAGAGAACGTTGTCATTCATGCAATAGCACGGTAACCATGACTCTAATTGCTTTCTCGCTAATCTCCTTCTCATCGCGGTAATCAACTTTTACCTTCACTTCACTTGCTTTTCTTATTCGTGTCCTATACTAAAAACTCACTCATTTTCGCAAGCTGTAGGTACAACCTTGCGAAAAACTCGGCATGGACGAGAAGTGCAACTTGATCTTAGAATACGTGCCGAAAGGGAGTCTCAATTTAATTGATTCCTCTTGCAAGTCAATCATTTCTGCTTATGCTTATGATTTTTTACAGCTTTTAACTTCGTTTCTAGGGGAAGCATCACTGTGTCTTAGTTAGGGAGGTAGATGAATAGAAATCCTTTCTTGCATTGGCTTTAAATAAGGAGTAAAAAATTTTCATCAAACTTTCACTCTCTAGAAAATTTTATTGGATGTGATGTTGGAAAAGGGAATGATTGTGATTCGTTAAAACGTAATTGTGATGATATAGCAATGGTTGGACTTGATGCTATGCAGAGAGCAAATTCTACTCTTGAGTATTTTTTAAGTCATTATTTGCTTTTAATTTATTTTAACACTATTTTGGGTATGTTTGAGACTGATGTGCCTTTACTTAATTTTGAAATCACCAAAACTAATTGTTTGTAAACACCAGTTTTTACTTGGCACCTATCCTTTGTCACTTACCCTCTTATGTTTTTCTTCTAGTGATTCCCATTTCATAACTGCTGTTGATTGAAAGTCATAATACTTCAATCTCACACATACCCTCAATCACCTTAATTAAAATCTTTAGTCCTCCTATTAAATATTTTATTACGATCATTTCATAATTTTTTTCTGAGAATTCGATTGATGGAATACTATCAGGCTGAACCTTATTAATTTAGCAGTGAACTTGACTTAATCAACATTGCAGATCTTATTTCATGTTTCATGGAATGGATGCAAACAATCCACAAGCAATTTTCAAATATTTGCCCGTGCTTTCATTCACAAAAAGTTTCATTTATCAGGTACATCTGGATGAAAGTATCAATTATGATAATCTCTTCAATGATATGAGAAAATTTTAATTTTGTTATGCTGCTGATAAGGCTGTCAAAACATTAATGCTGCAAAGTATTTATATGTGATTTTATGTTAATATATTTTTCCTTTTTTCCATAAAAGGCATATATGAGCCTTGCCTGGTTTGTGTTTTTTTTGGGCTGTATTCTTGTCTAGAGAATTATTTATTTATTTATTTTTATAAAGTAAAAGTAGTTTATTCAAGATGGCATGAGTTTACAGTTTAACTATTTTGTTTCCTTATATATCAACATTTATGTTTTTCTTAGTGCAGCTAGATAGTTCGAATGAGATGATTGTTGATATTCCTACCAGCGGTGTTGCTGTTTTAGAAAGAGGCTTTGAAGAGGTAATACCAAAAACTCTGCACACATATGCTAGTAAAATCTTGTAACTGGTTAGTGAAACTTTACCTCATGTATGTAATTCTGTTTGAAATGCCACAACCGTGCTTCAAAGTTAGTAGATGTGTTAAAAATTAATCCATTATTGAATATTATGACTTTTGACAGAAAGGTACCACTACACACTGTTGCCAAAAAATAATGACATCTAATATACATGCTGTAAATTTTGCCTTTGCTTAATGGATTAATGATAAGAGAACAATTTAGATGTGGAGAAGAGTATTGGGGTTTAGAAAAAAGCTGTGTCCGGCATTGACGAACAACGAGGTACATTTGTCATTGTCTTCCTATTTTGTTAATGCATAATGTGCCTTTTTATTAATCTATCAAGTGCATGCTGTCTTATTGGATTTATTCATTTCTTGTACTAGTGACTGTTTTTACTTTGAAATTTTTGGAGATATTTCCTTTCTTGAGCAGTTAGTGTTAGTTCATTAGTTGTACCTGTATATATGGCTTTGTACCAAGGCAGGGTTGTCAATCAAAGATAGTTTGAACAATTTTAATTTCATGTTCAATTGAATTAAGAAAAATATTATTTGTGCTCAATTTGAGCAGTGCATGATGTGAAATTATTGATATAAATAGTGTAAAAAAATGGTAGGAGAAAAAATCACCTTTTTTATTTTCTCTTCCTCTCATTTAAATAGAGGTATTTATACAAGTTTTTCCCTAAAAAGTAGGAAGTAGAATAGATATCAACTTAAAGTAAAATACTTAACTATTATCCAACTAAATCTAAAACAAGATAATATCTCTAAAAGATAATGATGAATGAGCTAGCTAATCTTCTAAGAATTCAAACTTAAATTAATCTTATCCATTCAACACTCCCCCTCAAGCTGGTAAAAAAATATCTAACATTCCCAGCTTGCTTAGATAATCTTTAAATCCTTGTCTTCCAACACCTTTTGTAAGTAAATCAGCCACCTGTAGTTTTGAAGGAATAAAAATCATACAGATTTCTCCACAATCTATTTTTTCTTTCAAAAAATGCTTATCAATCTCCACATGCTTGGTACGATCATGATGGACAGGATTATGGGTAATGTTGATAGCTGCTTTATTATCACAAAAAACTTTCATTGGCTTTACACAATCTAATTTCAGTTCTTCCAATAGTCTCTTAATCCAAATTATCTCACAAGTTCCTTGTGCAAGAGCTCTCAACTCTGCTTCTGCACTACTCCTTGCTACCACATTCTGTTTTTTACTTCTCCATGTAGCTAAGTTTCCCCAGATAAATGTACAATAACTAGATGTAGATTTTCTATCATCAATTGATCCTGCCCAATCAGCATCAGTATAAACCTCAACATTTCTCTTATTACTCTTACCAAAAAATAAACCTTTTCCTGGTGAAGACTTCAAATACTTCAGAATTTTATAAACTGCATCTAGATATACTTGGAATGGATTATGCATATATTGGCTGACTAAGCTTACTGCAAAAGCTATGTCAGGTCTAGTGTGGGATAAATAGATCAGTTTCCTCACTAATCTTTGGTATCTCCCCTTATCTACTGGACTTCCTCCTTCTTTACCTATCTTCACATTTGGCTCTACTGGAGTTTCGGATGGCTTACACCCTAGCATTCCTGTCTCTTTAAGTAAATCCAGTGTATACTTTCTTTGAGAGACAACAATACCCTTCTTGCTTCTTGCTATTTCCATTCCCAAAAAAATAGCGAAGTTGTCCTAAATCTTTAATTTCAAACTCGTTTGCTAAAAAACCCTTTAAAGAAATAAGCCCTTTTAGATCATCACCTGTTAAAATAATATCGTCGACATATACTATAAAAATAGCAATTTTTCCATCTAAAGAAACCTTGAAGAATAGTGTATGATCTGCTTGTCCCTGAGTGTATCCAAACTTTTTCAATGAGGTAGAAAACCTATCAAACCAAGCTCTTGGTGACTGCTTTAACTCATAAAGAGATTTTCTTAATCGACATACATTGCCTTTGCCAACTTCATGTTCAAATCCTGGTGGAGGCTCCATATAAACTTCTTCTTCTAATTCTCCATTCAAGAATGCATTTTTCACATCCATTTGATAGAGTGGCCAATCTAAATTTGCTGCAACAGATAACAAAACTCTGATTGTATTTAATTTAGCAACTGGTGCAAATGTTTCATTATAGTCTATGCCAAAGGTTTGAGTGAACCCTTTGGCAACTAACCTTGCTTTATATCTCTCTATATTCCCATCAGCTTTGTATTTAATACTGAAAATCCATTTGCAATCTACTGGAAACTTTCCTTTTGGCAATTTCACTATCTCCCATGTATCATTCTTCTTCAAAGCATTCAGCTCCTCCAAAACAGCATGCTTCCATTCTTGACTACTAAGCGCTTCAAAGATGTTTGCTGGAATTTTTTCAGTTGATATCTTCAAACTAAATGCTTTATATGACTGTGAAAGATTTCCCAATGACATGTGATGTTCTATTGGATGTTGTGTACAAGTTCTTTTACCTTTCCGAAGAGCAATTGGCAGATCAATTATTTCTTGCTGAAATTCTTCACTGTCTTGGTAAAATTCTTCACTTTCTGAGTTGTTTGAGCCTTCATTTAGATGTGTCATATGTGGATCAGTATTTGGATCAGAATCTGGGCAGTCTTGTTGGGCAGTGACAGGTTGTATTCCTTGATTCTTCTTTGCTCTCCGAGAATATGTCAAAATTACTGGATTCTCTTTCTGTCTATCTGTATTAAACATATCAGTTAGTGGCATAAGAGTCTTAGACTTGGAGGTTTCAGGATTTGGATTTGAATTTTCTGGTATTGCATTTGGAATGGGAATTGAAATTGTTGAATTTTCAGCTAAAACATCTGAATCAGAAATGTCAAGTATATTAGAGTTATCTAGAATTGAAACTTCATCCCTAGAAAAGTTTTTCTCAGCTTTATAGTTATCCTCAATAGAGAAATCAAAAAGTTCAATCTCACCAAAATTCTCCCCCTGAATTGAACTCTTAAAGAAAGGGGCATCTTCAAAAAAAATTACATCCATAGTTACAAACAGTTTATTTGTTTTTGGACAATAACATTTGTACCCTTTTTGGAATGGTGAATATCCTAAGAAAATGCACTTAGTTGCCCGAGGATCTAATTTTGTTCTTGTTAAAGAATGAATAAATACTGTGCAACCAAAGATCCTAATAGGTAAATCTTGAAACAAACGATTCTGAGGATAATGTTTAAGAAGAATTTGAAGTGGTGTTTGGAATTGAAGGACACTAGATGGAAGTCGATTAATAATATATGAGGCTGTAAGAACAGCTTCTCCCCAGAAATTCTTAGGAACATTATTAGTAAACATTAAGGCTCTAGCAACTTCTAAGAGATGTCGGTTTTTACGTTCTGCAATCCCATTCTGTTGAGGTGTTCCTATACATAAACTTTGATGAACTATCCCATTATCAGCAAGATATTTTCCTAGAACTTGATTAAAATAATCTCGAGCATTATCAGTATGGAGTATTTGGATTTGTGTTTGAAATTGGGTCCTAATCATTTGATGAAATCTCTGAAAAATGTTTACAGTTTCAGATTTTTCCCTTAATAGAAATACCCAACAAACTCTAGTGTGATCATCAATAAATGTAATGAACCACCTAGCTCCTGAAATATTTCTAACTTTAATTGGACCCCAGATGTCACTATGAAATATAGAAAAAGGTTTGGACATTCTATATGGACGCATAGGATATGAGTTTCGTGTGTATTTTGCAAATTGACAAATGTCACAATGAAATGAATTTGCATCTTTATTATGGAATAAATTTGGAAATAATTTTTTCAAATAAGGAAAACTAGGATGGCCAAGTCTCTTATGCCATAACATTATTTTTTCTGAAATTAAACTAGAAGTAGAACCCGATATTCCATGAAGAGCTCGAATCTGATTATTTCCTCCATACTTCTGATTGTCAAGGTAGTATAACCCGTTACTGCCCTTAGCACTGCCAATCATCCTCCCCGAATACAAATCCTGAAATTCACATAGACATGAGGAAAAATTAGCCTTGCAATTCAGATTTTTAGTTAACTTGCTGATTGAAATTAGATTACATGCAAGATTAGGAACATGTAATACTGAATATAAGCAGATATCTGATGAAATAACAACAGTTCCTTTTCCTGCAACAGAAGATAAAGAACCATCTGCAATTCTAATTTTAAGTGTTCCAGAACATGGGGTATAGGTAGAGAACATTTCTGCATTTCCTGTCATGTGATCCGAAGCTCCTGAATCCACTATCCACTCATTATTGTCTGCTATTCGTGTGTTTACAGCAAGAGAGAATCTACCTTGTTGAGCTATATTACAAGTAGAAGATTGTTCTAGTTGATTAGTATAACTTGATTGAGTCTGAGTATGCTGCAGTAATTTCTGGAGCTCCACTAACTGTTCTTCACTGAAACTTGAGTGTTGTTGATTTTGTACTTCTGTAGTTGCTTGATACCCCCTGCTTTCTCCTTGTTTCTTCGACTTCCAATTTGTTGGCTTTCCATGAAGTTTCCAACAAGTTTCTCTACTATGATTAGATCGCTGACAGTGATCACACCACTGATTTCTTTTTGAACTTTGATCTCCAAAATTATTTTTCTGATCCCCTTGATTGTACCGATTCTTTTTGATGGCTAAGGCAGATCCTGTAATGTTTGAAATGTCAGACTTATTCTCTGAATCTTTGTTGCCTCTTAGCATCACCCGACGTCTACTTTCTTCTCTACGTACCTCAGCAAAGGCTTCTCGAAGGCTCAACAGTGGTTTTGATCCCAGGATTCTCCCCCTGACTTCATCTAAGTCTTTGTTGAGACCATGAAGAAAATCAAAAACCCTCTCTGCCTCAAGCTCATTCTGAATTTTTTTATTGCACTCAGTACAATACTTTGTTATATCTTTGAAGAGATCTAACTCTTGCCATAATCCAGTTAGATTATTATAATAATCTGTGACTGACAATTCTGCTTGTTTGCTCTCCTTCAAGGCAGATTTAAGTTCAAACAATTGAGCTGAATTACCTACATCTGAGTACATATCCCTGGCTGCATCCCATATATCCTTAGCAGTGTTGTAGGATAAATAATTTCGGCCTATTCTTTTCTCCATAGAGTTCACCAACCAGGCCATGATCATCGAGTTATCTGCTTCCCATGAAATATAAGCTCTGTCAGTCTCTAATGGTGCAGGTGTTGCTCCTGTTAGAAAGCCTAACTTTCCTTTACCCCGTATTACCATGGTCACTGACTGAGACCAATCCAAATAATTCGTTCCATCAAGTCTATGCTGAGTAATCTGTAAAACATGACTTTCGGAGTTGTATGAATGGGTTGTAATTTGGTTAGGCTGTGAAGAAGATGAGACTGGTTCAGTTTGAGAAGTTTCAGAGGAGCCAGTATAGGATGTCTGTGTTGGATTGGCCATTTGGAAAAAAAAAACTATTTTGAACCTTGCTCTGATACCATGTAAAAAAATGGTAGGAGAAAAAATCACCTTTTTTATTTTCTCTTCCTCTCATTTAAATAGAGGTATTTATACAAGTTTTTCCCTAAAAAGTAGGAAGTAGAATAGATATCAACTTAAAGTAAAATACTTAACTATTATCCAACTAAATCTAAAACAAGATAATATCTCTAAAAGATAATGATGAATGAGCTAGCTAATCTTCTAAGAATTCAAACTTAAATTAATCTTATCCATTCAACAAATAGGACTACAAATTCTTTTACTCTCTCTCTCTCTCTCTCTCTCTCTCTCTCTCTCTCTTTCTCTTTTATGGGTGAAATTTGAGTTGTTGAAGTGCATTAATTTGTATTACTTTCTGCATTATGGGAGATGTGGTTAACAAAATAAAGGTGGACTAGATTGAAAATTATCTTCTAAATTTCACAATTTTGCCATGGTCAGTATAATCCATTGGTCCTCAGAATATGCTGTTCTATCAGCAAATCTAGAGGTATTACACTGTTAACTTGTGTTTTAACCAACAAGACATAAGATCAGCAGCAATTGAATAAGTTTGCACTTTGTGCAATTTAGTATCAATGTTCTACTAATGCTAACACCTAGTAATTGGTGCACCTCAAGGTCATACTCAAGTAGACGGAGTCCTTATAAAACATCAATCATACACATTGTCCTACTCATATCATGATCTTTAAGTAGATTGGATTGCTAGCATGAACAATTGTTTCATGTGTATTTTCCTATATTTCTTACCTCTTCAATTGCAAGTATTTGGAGTAAGTTATGCCCTATAGGTGTGGAAATGATTTTGTGGATTCCTTATATCGCTTTGTCAATTTTGGATAAATTTAATTGTTTACAAGATTGAAGGGTGCTCAAGATCAGTCTGCTGATCTTTTTATTAAAAAAAGTTATTGATCATCAGATCTCTGTCAAAGAAGTGATGAGGGCAATTCATCTAAAATCGGTTGATTATCAGGTGCTAAATCTTCTTTTGTATTAGTTGAGAGAAGAAAAGGTAATCATGTTTTGTGTGTTTGTGCATCAGTTTTAAATGTGTTTTATGAACTCACATATTCTGCTAATAATAGGTTAGTCCCTGCTGATATGTTTACCCAAAGCCTTCATTTATACTATCAAGCCTATAACTTTTCTTGAAGCTTCGAACTACTAAACAAAATGTGATAACTACATTGCGGAAAACTATTATATATTAGTGTCTTATGCTCCTTAATAACATACATCTTTTACGCTTGTCTTCTCAAATTGATATGACTGTTACTATTTTTGAATCTTCATTTACTGGAACTTTTCTCAAAGTATATACATATACATTTTGAAATGCCTCAGTATCTTATTAGATAATTGGTTTGTTGTTTCAAGATATATTTTTTCTTTATTCTTTTTTCCTTATCATTTTAGCATCTAATATTCTAGTGCATGGTCCCATAACTGAAACTCTGACATGACTGACATGCTGCTCCTGTTGTGATCTTTAGTGAGACATTTTTTGTTCAATTATTCATTGGTTTTGGAACTCGTATATTTCTTTACGCTAAAGGTGTTTCCTTTGAAGCAACTGCAAAGATGAATGACTTGTACATGGAATTTCTGTTGATCCCAGAATTTCTAGTGGAAATATCAGATGATCTGTGAACACTTCTCTTTCTGTTCTTCCACCAATTTGCTACGGTTCCATGCTCTAACATACTGGACTAGTTAACATTTAATTCAATCATTATTAATTTTAAAATTTCTGTGGCAAACGTGATGTATTTGCTCAGACCAAATTGCATGATGATGCTGTAGATTTGACTCTGAGGTTAGTTTGTTCATTGACAGGTTTTGTAACTACTAATAACTGTTTCACATTTGATATAAACCAACTCTAAATCCAGAGTCATGGTCGTTATAGGATGATGTTTTGGAGAATAATTTCAACATTTTGAGCATGTTTGTCAGAATATATGGACCATCAACTGCACCAACCATGCTGGTGAGTATTCCAATCTCTTCATCTAGTACTTAATCAATTATTATGTCACTTCCTAAATTGATGTGCTCCTTGATTATTCACGATTCGTGATTAATTTAAATGTACTCTGAACCAAATCCAAACCGGTGGTACCTTGGGTTATGAATTATTAACTGCCTGTTACTTGTTCTGATATGTTTTCTTATATATATATATAAAATTTTGTTCTCGTTTAAATCATCAATATGTTAGGTTTTTGAGTATTTTCCCTCAGTTCTTTGTATGTCTACTCTTTTGTAATTGTTCTATCTTTCCCCCTTTCTCTCCTCTCTTTCACTTTTCTTCAATCCCTTTCTTTTCTTTAATATTTGCAATATATAGTCTATGTTCATGTTAATAATCACTTAATAACATATGAATACTGTTCAGTACATGTCGCACATCCCCTAGTCTAAGGTGGCTCAAGTAAAAACGTGAAAACATTAGAACTCCAATTGCTGATTGGAGAAAATGAAAAGTCAATCTTTTTAGTAACATAAACTTACGTTGCTTAAACATTTCTGGAAACTCATTTTGAGAAACAGTTACTGGAGCTGTTAATGTTCTCCAAAACTGAAGTACGATTGGAATTGTTTCTAGATGATTGGACATGCTTTTAACTTGATTAATCTTCTACTTGCTTCCACAATGAGATATTTTAGCAGTGTTCTCTTGAAAAAGTATTGTCGGCAAGAATAAGAAATGATTATCTTTGCATCCATGTCTATCTTGTAGCATGTCACTTAGCCTATACCATTGTGATTCAGTATATCTATTCGTAACACCCATTTTTCCCTTCCATATCTACTAAGTTGGAAAAATATAACACATAAGACAACATAAAATGATTCAAAATTTCTGAATCTAATTTCCGAAAATAACCTAACATAAGTTTATGGAATATTTGCAAACAAAGCATTAAAATACATTTATAAAAAAAAAAGGGCTCTAGTCAAGTATTGTCACCTGCACCGACCATGACTTGGATCATAATCATATATGTTATATTAGATAATATATTGGTACAAATTTAACTAGTAAAACTTACATGTTCCAGCCAAAGAGAACATATCAATAACCATCGACATTGAGCCTAGATATTTTTTCATGTCTGTTATTTCTAATCACAATATTCACATCGAACAATAATTAAAAACAATTGCATTTAACTTATCAGTTGAAAGTAAATAATGAACAACTAATGTTTCATAAAGCAAAAATACTTGAGCTTTTTATTTAAAAGCTTAAAGAAATTGTGTATGATTTACTTGTTTGAGGACAAGATAACTTTTCAGCTAGGGAATAAGCACTAGCACATCCTATGATAAAAAGAAATGAACAAATTCCTTAACTTAATATACTTGTACTTTATTCCTAAACAAGTTCCAAACATCTCTTTAAACTAAGTTGCAAAATTCCATCTTTCTAGAATTTCGAAACAAGTCTACTTCCATAGTTGACAGCCAAAACAAACTCTAAATTTCATAAATTTTATGCCAGAAGAAAGTTTATCATGCCTATTATAAGTCCTTGAAATCTTGTAATTTTATACAACTAAATTCATAAGTTATGAATTTCTAAACATAACAAGATCATGCTTGAAAATTCTGCACTCTGCAATCAAGAACAATAAGCTTTTAAAATTCTAGTTTCCTTAATGAACTCCAAAAATCCTAAAATTTCAACAGTAAACAATTATACATATCCACTAACAATCTGCAAAAATTCAGAATTTTCTTCCTTCGATATGCTAAGTTATAAATTTTTAAACTTAGCAACATCAATTTTTGTTTTATCCTATTTTCAGCAACCACTCAATTTAATTATCATTTTATCAACTCAAATGACCATGAAAAAGTATCAAATTTTGTAGAGAAATGCTACCTCATATATCAACTAAAGCACTTTCAAATTTTAGAATTTTTCTTATACTACTAAGAAATTATTAATATAACACTAAATTGGGGTCAATCAGTAGTACTAACTTAATATGAAAACAGAGAAAATCAAATTTCAAATTTTCTCTTACCCTTTTCTTTTCTTTTTTCTTTTTTCTCTTCTTTCTTCTCCAATACTCTCTATTCTGTCTCTGATTGTTAAATATAGAAATAAAATAATTAAACTAGCAATTAGCTTATGTATATCTTGAAGCATCTACATGTTCCATTGTTTGTCAAATTCAAAGCCAATTGTCAAACTAATGTAAGTGAGTTAGCCAATTTTATATGCCAGGAGCCTCCATGTGCAACTTTAACTAAAGAAATTATTAAGTTCTTGCCAAGTGCAATCGATTATTATTTTTAATATCAATAACTTTAGAAGAATTAAACTCCTATGTATAATATTTGTAAATTAACTAGCATTTGGCAAGTGTAATCCACTTAAAAATTTAATAATAATAGCTTTTGAAGAGCTAAACTTTCATTTATAATATTCGTAAATTAACTACTAAACACCTAAAGAAAATAAAAATGAAAGATATTGTGTGCTTTCATGTGTAATTCACTTAAGAAATTGGTTGTTGACAAAAGTCTTCTAATAAATTTTGATTCTAATCAATTGTCAAAATTATCATATTATTTTTCAAAGTATATATTTAATCTCATAATCAAAATAATTTATATTATAAGTATATACGAATATAATATATTATATGAAAAATAGGTGTTACAATTTTTTCCTTTTAAAAAAAATTTCATCTTCGAAATTTATAACATACTTTAAGAATTGAAAAGATGGGGATACTTTTCCTTGATTTAAGCTTGCCTTTCCCAAATCACTTCATTCTCAAAATGATTCCTCCTTTGTATTCTCACTGCAGGAATAATCTTGGTTCTAAGAACTTGCTCCTTATTGACAATTATCTCTTTAGGTTGTTCCTTATAAAACATGTCTTTTGATCTATTGATTCGTTGATAATCCAATATATGTAAAGGATTTGGAACATACTTTTTTAACGTTGGCACATGGAATAGATTATGAAGCCTTGCTAGCTTGGGAGGCTAAGCCACTCTATAAGTTGCAACACCAATTTTCTCAAAAACTTCAAACGATTCAATAAATCTAGGGTTTAGCTTGGCCTTCTTCCAAAATTGGAATGCACCTTTCCATGTTGAAATCTTCAAAAACACAAAATCTCTAACTTGGAAATCTAATTCTCATCTACACTTATTTGCAAAACTCTTTTGCCTACTTTGGACAGTAACAAAATTGTTCTTTGGTTAATTTAATCTTATTGGTAATTACTTGGGTCAATTTTGGACCCAACAATTTCCTTTCACCAACCTCATTCCAACAAAGCAAAGATCAACACTTTTTAATATACAAGGCCTTGTATGGAGCCATATTGATATTGGAATGATAACTATTACTGTAAGCAAATTCAATCAAAGATAAATGTTTTTTCCATTTGATACTTAAACCCAAAACACATGCTTGCAACATATCTTTTAAAGTATGTATAGTTCTATATAATTAACCATCTGTTTATGAATGAAAAGATGTACTAAATTTTAGTTTAGTTCTCAATTCTCTATGAAAACTTACCCAAAATTTAGAAGCAAAGTGTGGACCCCTGTCTAAAGTGATGGATACTAGCATGTTGTAACTTTACAATTTCATGGACAACAACTTAGCCAACTTACCTAAAATGTCAGACATTTCTTATTGCTAAAAAGTGTGCCAACTTAGTTAGCATATTTACCGCAACCTAAATGAAATTGCTACCTCTTAGAGTACATGGCAATCCACAAACAAAATCCATTATAATATGCTCTCACTTCCATTATGGAATAGGAAGTGATTCAAGTAGTCTTGATGGCCTTTGATGCTCCACCTTTACTTGATGGCACACCAAACATCTTGATACAAATTTAGATACTTGTGCTGGGGCTATGCTAATCTTTTATGTATCGTTCCAATTTTATCCAATATCTCTGAAAATTGTAACATCTATTTTTTTTATATATTATAGTATATTCACATATACTCATAATATAAGTTATTTTGCTTATAAAATTTAAGTATATACTTTGAAGACTGATTGGATAATTTTAACAATTAATTAGAATTGAAATTTGTTAAAGGACTTTTACAATTGACCAATATTTTAAGTGGATTATACATGAAAATACGTAACATTTTCTATCTTTATTTTCTTTAGGTGTTTAGTAATTAATTTACAAATGTTATACATAGAAATGTAGCTCTATTAGTACTAATTTTGTAAATGGATTACACTTGTAGATCATTATGACACTACTAAAGTAATACTGAAATCACACTTTGGAAAACACTTTTTTTTTATTGTTTTTATTGAATTTTTATAAATTTTTTGTGTTAAATTTTGTATTATTGGCATTTTAAAAAAAATATAATATATTGCAATATGCATTTTTGTTGATGTTGGTTATTATTCATTAAATATGTTACTTTTCATCTATGTTTTTATAATTTTCACATGAAAAAAGATTTTAGATTTTCCTAGTTATATTATGAATATTGATATTTATGATTAATTAGAGAATTTATTTAGAAATATATTTTATTAATAAAAAGGAAAGAAGAAGAGCTCCATTTAGAAAACAATTCTTCTTAATTTTAAAGTTATATTACTTATTGATTTGGAAATAAACTCACACACAAACTAGAGTTAGGATTTTGTTATATATATATATATATTGGTTTTGTTTATGTTATGTGTGTGTGTATGTGTGTGTGTGTGTGTGTGTGTGTATTTCTATACAACAATTAAGAGGAGAATGTCAAAAATAAGAAAGTGCCTATATTTTTGTTTTCTTGATTTCTTTGTTTTCAAGTTATTTATATATTATTCTTATGATTTAAAAATAATAATAATTTAATGGATACTATGAGTTTGTAATATTTACTTTCATAAAATTAGAGAGAATTATCTTAAATGTTTGTCAAAAATTTTTTTTATATTTTTCAAGAGAAAATTTATGCTTATTAAAAAGAATTCAACAGCAATTGATAAGGGGATCTTACTGAATTAAGTTGAATTGAGTTTAACACATTATGGCGAGGGAATCTCGTTAAATAAGTCTATTTAAGAATATTCAACACTAGGATGGCAAATATAAAAGAGTCTTTATTTTGTTTAAGTTCATTAGTGTTTATAATTGTTATTTTTCTTAATAAATTTTTTTTTAGACATGGTCTCATGAATATGGGATTGAAAAATCTTAACTACGTTAAAATTTAGTGGTTTCCTTTATTTATTCTGCATTATTATTTGCTTGATTTAACTAATTGGTTAATATTAATTAAAGTTATAAAATTTAACATAAACAAATCTTACACTTGATATTATGATAATACCAACAAATTGACCTAAGTATCTAAAGATTTTCATGGTGTAGTCAGCACCACTAGTTTGTATTTGTTTCATATACATATGACCTTAGAAAGATTAGATAATTTGAGGACTTCAAATCAATAGATTTGTTCTCAAGAAAAAAATAAATTACAAGCTGTATATCTATTGATATGTAATAATTTTCACCAGCTAAATTATCAAAGTGGTCCACCAACCAAGTTACAAAAATGACCCAAATATACTCTCAAGCCACTCATAAATAAGTCATTAGGTATTCAGAAAAAATTGAGTCGAGGATAAGTGCATGTCCTTTGGTATGAATAATGAAGAATCCTAAATCCCTACAAACTAAAAGATAGGTTTCTTAATATAACTGTTATTATTAAATTCTTAATTCTACCTAAGTAAAGATAAATAAAGTGGTAATGAAAAGAATTTTAAACCAAGTAAAACAAAGAATCTAACTAGGACATGAAAAGAGAACCCTATTAAGAAACAAACAAATCAAGAACATATAAAAAGATAATAAATCAAAGATAAAAAGTATGAAAGGTACGAAAAATTCCTTAAAAGAATATGTTGTTATTTTATAAAAATAAGCTCTTAAAGAAAACTCAAAAAAGCTTTTACTAACTCAGGCATCAAAAGGTTTTCACTAGAATAATCCCATAAGATTTGTTCCATTAGAAAAATAAATTACGAGTTGACACCTGACAAACAAAAAATGAATATCAACATATTTTAATCATAAAAATTTTTAAGACTTGTTAGAGACAAACTTAACTTTAAATTTTAAAAAAATAAAGTTTAGGCTATATCATAAATTTTAAATCAAATTTAATATAGTATAAATTTTGTAAATTAATACTCGATAAATTAATAACTCCTATTACATAATAAATTTTTACAGTGCCAACTTAAGCAAATAAGCTAAATTAATAATTTAACTAAATTAATAAAACAACATTTTTCTAAAAATTCTTATATAACACTATATCCCATACTTATTATAAATATATAATATTTTACTCTAAACTTTGAGTTCGTTTATGAAGTGGAAAAACTTTTCATACAGTAAACTTTTTGTGAAAAAATTTATAGTTTGTTCTTTACTAGGAACAAATAAATTTCAATTTTACTAGCTTCTACTTTGTCTTTCACAAAATATAGGTCGATTTATGTGTTTTATTTAAGCGTAAAACACTAGGTTCGTTATCATGGTTGTAGCACTTCTATTATCCCTGAAGATCTAAGGAGTTGTACCTATCTTCAAATTCAACTCATTTAAAAGTGAGACTATCCAAGTTAACTCAAAATATAGTCTATAACTCTGATTTTACACTTGAACATGCCATCATATTTTATATTTTTTAGCTTTAACTGATTACACTGTCTCTTAGATACACACTATAATCAGTAATTGATTTTCCATTATTTTTATCACATCTTTAATCTGCATCACAATAGGCCAGTAGATTGAGATTGTTGTTGGTATGAAATTTGATTCCATAGCTCATATTTTCCTTTAAATATCTTAGGACTCTTGTACAAGCAATCTAGTAAGAAATTAATGGATTAGCCATGAATTGGTTTAACTTATTAATTACAAAGGTCAAGTTAAGTTAAGTCTAATATGGTTAAAATGGTATATTAGAGTGCCTCAATTATACTTCTGTAGAGAGTTCCATCTCTAAATTAATCACCTTTTTCCTTAGTTTTTAGTTGAATTGAGTGGTGTCTTGACTCCTTTGCAATTTCACATATTTACTTTATTCAATAGGTCATTGATGCACTCTCTTGTTCTATTCACTTCAATTCAAAAAACAAAATAAACAAAATAAAGTTACCCAAGGTGTTTTAAGGCAAAGTTATTTTGCATTTTGTGTATTGTGTCCTTAATTTGTAAGTTGTTGTTTTTAATGACAATTATGTTATCTACATAAATGAGGAGGACAATTACTAGATCTGCTTCTTTTCCTTTGAAGAAAAGTGATGTGTTTGATTTTGATCCATTGAACCCTCAAGTCTCCAAGGCTATTTTTAATTTGTTGAACTAAACTCTAAGTGCCTATTTCATGCTGTAAAATGTCTTTCTAAGTTTGCATACATGGTTGAGTTTTAATGAATCAATAAACCCTTTTAGTTGCACCATGTATATAATTTTTGTCAAGTCTCCATTTTGGAAAGGCATTATTGACATCTATTTATTTTAATTGCCATTGATTTATGATTGCCACACTTAGTATTATCATGACGGTTAAAGTCTTAACAATATGACTATAGGTCTTATTATAATCTAAACTAATTATTCGATAGAAACCCTTAACTACAAGCTTTACTTTGAACTTAGAGATTGATCCATCAAGATCTTATTTCACCTTGGAAACCATTTGTTTCCAACTAATCTTATCTTAGGTGTCCAAGGTACTAGAAACTAGGCATTGTTTTTAGCTAAGACTTACAATTCTTCTTGCAAGGCTTTAAACCATTTAGGATTTAACAAGGTAGTTTTGACTTTGATGATGTCTATGTCATTATAGGTTTTGTGATAAGGAAGGCATATGACTTTGGCTTGAAATTTTCTACTTTACTTTTTGTTATCATAAGGTGAGTAGGGAGTAGATTTTGGAATTTTTGCTAAGGTTGCATTTCAGGTTCTGATAAGGGTTTTGATTGAGTGTTTACAGGTGAAGCATTGGTGTTAAAACTTAAACTAAACTCTAAGTTGTTTGGACTTTGACTTTGACTTTAACTTTGGTGAAGACTTTATACTTTTATTAAAATATGGCTAAGTGAAGTGTTATCAGATATTTCAATATGCTCTAATGGAATACATGTCTGACATGTTGTGTGATGAGTTGATATAGTAAATTAGTTGAATCACTTGTCACTAATTGATGCGTGTTTTTAAATAGGTCATCGTCTAAAAATGGAAAAAAAATTTCATTGAAAGTAACATGCCAGTTATATATATTCTTCCTAGATGTAGAAATAAATACGTACTGAGACCTAAATGCACACATTTTGATCTATGAAAATTAAATTTATAATGCTTGTAATATAAAACCTATCCTTCAAACTTTAGAAGTAATTTGGTTGTTTTGCACTTAAACTACATTTTCATGCATGTGCATATTTTATAAGTAATTAGCATGTATGTAAAGTTTTTATTTTATTTTATTTATTTGAAGGACCTAAACGTAGAAAAGAGAAAAAAATTAAGAGTTTTATAAAATTAAAAAATAGGGGTTTAAACAATATTTTTCCAAATTTTATAAAACCTAATCTTCCTTCTTCTTCCTCCACTTTTTCTTTCTCCCCCACTCGTAATTACCCTTATTCCATTTTCTCTCTCCTCCCATTTTCCTCCTACTTCTCTTCATAATTTTTACGTTTTTAAACCATGTTTTTGTGAAATCAATTTTACAAAATTGTTTATTAAGTATTTAATTTTATAAATCTTAAAAAAAAAAAAAAGAAGAAGAAGAAGAAAAGAAAATTTGCAATTTTAGTTACAAATCTCTAAATCAAAATTCAAACACCAAAGCTCAAATATTGAATTTTTATTCTCAAAATTCATTTTTATCACTTGCATAGAGTTTAGGTATGTATATTTTAACCTCTAATTTTATTAATTTTAATTTTGATTGAGAATTTATAATATTTATGTAAATTGGATATTTAGTATTATTATTTAGTTTTAGTAATTAGACTTAATTATGATGTTTGGTAAATGATTAAAAGGTATATAAGAATGAGAAAACTTTGTAATGGGATTTTATTATATGAAAATTCATTAAATAGTAAGAAATTTCAAGGTTAAATTAGATTTGGGGTTTTTATCTATATTGAATTAAACTGTAATGGAAGTGATACATTAAAGTTTAATTTAAATTTAAAATGGTTGTATTTGAGATTTAAAAATTATGTTTAAAGTTTGGTTTTAAATTGATTTAAATAGGTTGAATTTGGTGTTGATAGAAAATGAAATCAATTTTCACTAATTTTGACCCCCATTGTAGTTTACATGATTTTACTAAAGATAAAAGTACTTTTAAGTAAATTCTTATTAAAGATAAAGTTGTAGTATTTTTAAAAAGTTTTTCAATAAGTATTTATAAAACTAATTTAAAATTTCATTGTTGTGTTAAAAACACTCATTTTTTATTTTATTTTATTTTTTTTGTAGTTTTTACCATACAAACCTTCAAAGCCTTGAGTTTGGGGCATTATGGCACTGACGCTTTTTTTTCGAAAACTCAATTTTTACTGTATTATGGGTACTATAGCACACCACAACGTTGATCACACTATCTTCCAATTTAATAAGTCATTTTTGGACTTTCAAATGGCTTTTAAATTGAATGATTTAAAAATTATTGGAAAACTTAAAGAGTTTAGTTTATTTATTAAATAGAATATATTTTAAAATTTCAACCTAATCACTTCTAAAATTATCCAATTATTCTTAAAGATTAATTTTGACTAAAGATTTTACTAGTTGCTATCAATGATTTGGTATAAATTCAGACTTTAATTTATAGGTCAATCTAGGAATTTTTGTTTATCATGCTTAAATATTTCATATTTAGGTAGATGAATATTTTATTAGAGTTTAATTTTTAATAAAAATATATATTTTATTCTTTAGGCACAAGCACTTCAAGAGAAAACTTAAGCCAGTGTGAGGACAAATAAAGCAGTGTAAACCTTTTTTTGAATTGTGAGTGAATTAATTTTGTTATCAAATTATTCAAAATTTATATTTAATTATTTGAAAAAAAAAAAACCTTTTAGATTTAATGAAAATCTTGAGATGTATGAATTAGTCTATATAATTATGTTAGCTTGTGGATTTTAAATTACTTATTGTTTATATGTATATGACATTGATTTATCAAAATAGCCTTTAAGACATTGATATTTATTTACATGATTTGCCTATTAATTTTATATATTGATAATGAGGCCAGTGGATTGATATTGCTGTAGTACTGTAAGTCAATAAGTAACCTATTAACAGATCTTTAGGCCACCTAAGTGATAGGAATTTTCAAGTACCTTATGACAAAACCTTGAAACGTAGCTTAAGAGATTGAGCACTAAGTACGACGATAACTGTCAAGAGATCTACCAATGATGGTGTTGAATAGATTGATACTAGATTGATTCGAGAACAATTACGGTTATCACCATATGACTACTTAAACTAATATCAATGATTTGTGCAAATGATTTTTTTATAAATTTATTTTCTAAATAAAATTTAAAATGATGTTTAATAGATTTTTGTTAAAAATATATTTTCTATAATTAATGAGCTTGAGTATTATCCTCGGATAGGGTAATACTTGAGAAAAAAGGCTAGCCTGGAATTATATTATAAAAGAAACTCTATGGGTATAAATTCTATGTATTATAAGTTTTTCTCTTTGTATAAAGAACATGGTTAAATGATTATAGCATCCTAAAGGATTTTTCATAACCTCTATGTTTTATTAGTTCGTTCACTGAGTATTCTTAATACTTACCCCCTTACTTTTTAATCTCAAGTTAGACAGATGAGTAAGTTCGTAATGATGACACTTTGATTGATTTTCTCTAAAGATTTTATTGGTTCGATAAAAAAATTTGACTCATTCTATAATTATTAAGGTCCACTAGTTAAATATTTTCATAATTATTTTAATATTTCAATATTTATACTATAAATATTATTTAAATTTGGATTCTTGAGATTTTATAAGCATACATCTCTAATTTAGTTTAAAGTGTGATTAATATTTTAAATTTAAAACAATATATTTGTTTATGTTTATATGTTTATATTTACAAATTGAAATATTTAGTTTAACATTTAAAAGTATTGTGGACTCTCATAAAACGTTCTATAATAATGGAAAGTAACTCAAAACTACACAACGATTATCACGTGGTGACCCTTCAAGTTAAAGCATGACATGTAAGGTCTAAGAAATAGGAAACATTCACATCTGAATGTTTTAATCAAGGTGTAGTCTGGTTTTGACTTAAAGAGTGATTTAAAAGGTGAAATATCATTGAGCACATGGGTTTTAAGTTTGTTAATAATGTAGGTAGTAACACTAAAGGCCTTCCACTAAAATTTAAAAATAAGTTTGCTTAAGCTAAAATAGTAAGGCTTGTTTCTACAATTTGCCTGTGCTTTCTTTCAACTTTGCCATTTTGATAGTGTGTGTATGGACAAGCATATCTCCTGGTTATTTGCTTTTGTTTAAGGTAGCTCTAAAACATTCAGAATTTTTCTCTGATGTCACAATAAAACTGTTTGATTTTCCTATCTAGTGTGTTTTCTATTTGTTTTTTGAAGGTTTTGAAAGTATTTAAGGCTTCTCCTTTTCTAGTTAGTGGGTAAATCCAAGTAGATGAAGTTTTGTCATCTACAATTGTAATGTAGCACTTGTAGCTTTAGAGAGAGTTCCCATAAGTTTGAGTGCATCAATTGAATAGGATTTGTGATTTTTGTTTCAATTTCTTCAAAACTTAATATGTAGGATTTACCAATTTGACAAGCATTACACAAGACAAAGTTTGAGTTTTTATTAATGTTTAAAGCAGTACAATGTGACAAATTTTTCTTCATGGCATTGAAATGAGCATGAGCCAATCTTTTATGCCATATATTCCAATCACTATTAGCATTTGTTTTCATATTTACATACTTTAGAACACCTTAAATTGAAGAAAATATAGACTATAGACTCTTAATAGCTAGATTTAGTGACTTAACTATTAGGACTCTTGAGTTGTGATTGGAAGGGCAATATGCAAGCTGATAACGTCCAACTTTAGTCATTCCTTGCAATAGGGTTCTCCTATTTCTTTTTGTTCCTTTATCACACATAAATTATTGTCAAATTCAATACTAATTTCATTGTCTCTCAAGAGTATGGAAATATTAATTAAATTTTGGTTATGGCAAGAACATGTAGAATGTGTTTTAGTTACAAATGCCTGGTGATACGTGGGTGCAAAGTGGGCAAGTATAAGTAACCAATGTGACTTATGGTAAGTTTGTTTTCATTACCTACTGCAAGTTAGGTCATTTCCCTTATATTTTAAGTTTATATTAAAATTTTTCATGTTATTGGTAAAGGTGTCTATTGGGTCAATTTGGCCTGTGAACTAAACTGAACCGATCCATTAAAATTGAAATCAAACCAGCACATATGAATAGTAATCCAAGACTGTTAGGTTTTGGATCAATTTTTGGGGCCCAGAACAAGTTGCAATGGACCTAGAACATTGCAATTTACCTCATCTACCGCACCACTTGCCCCCAAAATTTTCATAAATTCTTATTCCCATTTATTTTCTTTCCTTAATCTATTTCTTTTACTTTCTCAATTTCTCTCAACTCAATTTTCTTCATCTCAACACAATCCTTTTAATCAATTAATTCTTCTCCTTCTAAATCTTAAATATTTACTTCAATTTTTAGTTATTTAAAAATTTTAGTGGCAACGCACTACAATATCTTGTCAGTATAAGGTTAGTAATTATATTAGTATATTTAATTTAGTATTTAATTTTGTCATTAATTTTAAATTGTTTTAATATTTAATTTAGTGAGTATTTAATTTTAATTAGTATTTAATTTTGGTAATTTTAGTTAATATTTAATTTTGTTATTAATTTTTAAATT
>CP135536.1:3796286-3821244 GCA_032402905.1 Khaya senegalensis
TTTTTTACATAAAATATAAATAAAATAATATTTACTTGTACACTAAAATTATATTAATATAGATTCTTTTTTATAATTAATATTATATTTTTTAATATATAAAAAAATCTTGATAAATTTATATTAGAATAAAATAAACTATTAAAATTTGACATAGTATGCTAGTTAAACTTTAATCATAGTCGTTTAAAAGAATAACCAAAATTATTTATTTAACCAAAATCGTTTATTCTACCACTTTCTTTGAATCAAAACACATAAAAGAGTTAATAGGTCATGTCAGTTAGTATCAATTTTTGTTACTAAACTTCATAAATAAATCATGTTACCCTTATTTCTATGTAGACAGACATTTGAAACAAAAGAATTTAGGTGCTTTTTAGATATTTTTGACGTCACTAGTATGAATAAGTACAATGGGCCAGATCTCAGGACTCAACAATCATTCACCTTTAGAATATATTGAAGGTATTAAGTTATGCAATTCATCATCAAAACAAAAGGACAGCCCACAATAAATAAATAATTAATTAAAAAAAATTAAGATATTGAAGTTACCATGAAATTGTATAATACACTAAAGTCATTACTAGAAATGTAGACAATCTGGATACAGACACTGTGTCTGCTGAACCTTTCTTGAATTTTATTGTGTGTGCAAAGGAAGGGCCTCTCAAAAATGCATGACAAAAATTTTAAGTTATCGGTTAATAATATACCTGTCTATATGTCCAGGGACCTTTATTACAATGATTAATAAAAAATTTGTAGTTCTTGACTTTTAATATTTGATTAGTTATGATAATTTTGAATATATTATATTATTCCTACCAATATTACATTGACATATTGATTGATTGATTTTATATCTGCATCCAAATTGAACTGTTTAACTAAATATGAATAAAGTTATACTTTCTGAGGATATTATCATTAATGAAACATTAAATTACATAAAAATTCAAACTATCAAGCTCCAAATAACAACAGCACCAATATTTCCAACATATCCGAGTCCCTACAACTGTTGCTGAAGTGAATTAATCCCTCCAACAAAAACTAGTGACTCACTTTATCTCCCTCAACTGTCACAGTCAACAAAATAATAATAACAACAACAATAATAATAATAACAACAAGGTAACTTGTAAATTTACAGTTAATAGATTTATAAATTAAAAAAATATCTACTTTTTTTTTTTTTTCCAAAAATTGCCAGTTTATTAAGATTTTATTAAGTGTTATTGAACTCACATTAGTGCCTCCCATTAAGAGAACAATAAAAGAAGGGATCACCACTGTCTCTCAAATTATTAGAGTTTCAATTGAAAGTTTTTACTGTTCAGAGTCAATTCAAATGGCTATTACTAAACTAATTTTTTGAACCATAATCATATAATCATGTAACTAACCAATGTCATTGAGGAGAACATGCAAATAGTATTAGCGTTATCGAAACTTTTTATTTCTTAAATTTTTTTTTTTTTTTTTAAATGAATCTACAAAAGTTTAGGAAAATAGGTTCCTTATTGACAGCATCTAGTTTCCACGACTGAAAACATTTATCTAACAATATTACATCAAATCAGAAAAAAAAAAAAATAAATCCTCAATCTAAGAATCTCTGTAAGCTTCTTAAGAAAAATGCATAAACTTCCATGTCTTTAAATGAATGAAGCGCTAAAATTTCACATCAAATATTTCGAGTAATCATATATGTAATATTATGAAAAATTCACAAATATAAAAAATAAAATTTGTTAGTAAAGGAAGTGATCAAACTTGTTATAACTTACCTTGGCATAGCCTAAGTCAAATATTTAGTTTCTGAGACATGGAGGTATTTTGCCATCAAAGAGTGTGCTTTTCATCTTAAGATCCATCAGATAGTGATATGCCTTACATTTAATCAGACTTGTCTATAAAATCACATTGTTACATTGATTAATAATATTAGAAAATTTATCTATAAGCATATGTTTTGTATTTAAGACTTTTTATATGATAAAATTCATAAACTAACACTTAGCAGAGTCCATTTAATTGAAATATAAGATTCTCTTATTCTTAAATGTTTTCAGACATAAGATTATCAATACTAGAACAATGATATAACTAGTTTAGACTAGTATGTGTTATGATTGCTATCTTAATGAAACTAAATAGCCAATCTCATAAGTTATTAGTAAAAGTGTTTACTTTGTTATAATATTTTATTAATAAAATAAGAATAAGTTTTGAATAATTTTTATTGTGCTATTATTAACAAATTTCAAATAACTAAGCATATTAATGTCAATCAATTTATGAGGGAAATAAATTAAACTTGTTTCAAATTCAAGAAAAAAAGAAAAGAAGAGAAGCATATATATTTCTTCCTTAACAAATATAAATTAAGCACAACCTCAAATAAAAGAGGTTCTTTACTTAGTTTGAAGATCAAAGAACATAATAATCCAAATTTGTTTACCATGATTTTTAATTGAATATCATTATTAAGCTCGCAACTAAAATTTTGGGCTTCTTGACAGAGGGTTGTTGACATATGATTTGGATATCATGATTTTTTGACAATATGTATGAAAAGTACCAATTGAATCATGAAATTTTGACAAATGAATGACACATTAAAATTGAGTCGAAAAATTTTGAAATATTTGTTAGTTGTTACTTAATTAATTTTCCTATTTTTAAAATTATAACTAAAAAAGACTACATTGAAGGCAATGTGTATTAAACAAAGTCATTATTATTGGTATTATACCATATAAATTTTGATTTACATGGATAATTTGTTCATTTAAGTCCATTATTGCTGTAATAGTAGTAGTAGTAGTTATTACTACTATCATTATTTTGTCATTTTTAGTAATTTAATTTGTGGTTTTTTTTTTCTTTTTTTCTTTTTTATGATTTACTAAATATGCTTTTAACTTTAAAACAGAATAAAAATATAATGAGGGAAAGAAAGCTTCATTAAAAAGTTTGGGAAGATTGAGTTTTTCGATTCATTACAAAATATTCCATAGAATAAAAATATAGTTATAAAATATTACGATTTATTTATTTTTTAATTTATCCCACTACATTTTAACTATTGTTATAGAAGTATCGAAGTCAATACAGGAAAAAATAGGTTTTAGATTCTTACTTTTAGAATAATTATAATTAAGTTTATTTCCAATAAAATATATTAAAATATAATTTAGTCATTTATAAGCAACTTGTAGAATCCATCCTTTGAACCTTAGGAATAATTCTTTTTATATTCATACTTTATTTTCATGCATGTACATATTTCATAATTAGGTAATATATTATGGAGGCTTTGATTTTATTTATTTATTTAGAGAAATTAAATATAGAAAAGAAAAAAGGGTTAAGAGTTTAGTAAAATTAAAAGATAAGGACTTGAGTGAAATCTGCCCCTATATGCTTCTTCTCATCCTCCACTCAATCAAACAAAATCAACTTCCTCCATTTCTTTTTCATTCTTTAAAATCCAAGAATTCTTTCTTTCTAGAAGATTTATTGAGATTTTGACCATTAATTTGAGCAATAGCAATTCCACACCTCCTTTTAGAATTTTAAAGTTTTCATTGAAATTTAAGTAAGGTTTTCAAATGTTTACAAACTTTAAATTTAGTTTATTTATTTGATTTTGCTTGAATGTAAAATGGATATCTTTGCATTACTATTATATCTTTAAGTTTGAATTTGATCTTTATATTAAAGGAAGATTATGAGTGTTATGAAAATGAGAAAACCTTTTCATGAGATTTTGTTATATGAAAATTTGTTAAATAATAAAATTTTCTGGTGTTAAATTAAATTTTTAGAGTTTTATTTATATTGAGTTAGATTGTGATTTAAGAGGTATTTTAAGACTTTATTTAAGTTTAGAATGATTGTATTTGAGGTTTAGAAATTATATTTAAAGCTTGATGTTAAATTGATTTGATTTGGGTGGAATTTGGTGTTGACAAGGAATGAAACAAATTTTCATTAATTTTGATTTCTTTTTAGTTTTCTTAGTTTTATCAAAAATAAAAATATTTTTGAGCAAATCCTATTTGAGACAAAATCATACTACTCTTAAAAACCTTTTTGGTGAGTACTTATGGAACAAATTTTAAAGTCCATTTGCCTTGTCAAAAGTCCTAATTTTTTATTTTTTATTTTTGTATTTTTATCTTACAAAAATTCAACCGAGTGTTGTGGCCTAGCACCGTGGTTTTGGTACTTCTATTTTTTAAATACATTAAAAGGATCACTTTTTGAAATTTCAACTCTAATATTTTTAAAATTATCAAACTATTTAAATGTTGATTTTGACTAAATGCCATACTAATTTTTGTAAATGATTTTGGATAAATTTGAACTTTAATTTATATGTCAATTTAGAAATTTATGTTTAATTATATATACATATTTCATATTGGGGTAGATAAGAATTTTATTAGAGTTTGAATTTTAATAAAAATGTATATTGTATTATTTGGACGCAAGTACTTTGAGATAAAATTTAAGCCAGCGTAAGGACTAGTGAGGGAGTGTAGACTCTCTTATGAACTGTGAGTGAATTGTGTGTAATATTTAATTTATTAAAAAATTATTTTGAATCACATGTTTTGATTTAATAAATTATTTTTTAAAATTGTTTTGAGTTACTAGGATATAAGGTTAATATATAAATGAAATGATATTAGATAAGACTTGTGGTTTGTACGTAATTGTTGTATTGTATATTTATGATGTTGATTATGAAAATGGCCTTTGGTGCATATACATATGTGTATATGTGCGTGTTTTAAATGATTTGTCTCACATACTGTGTTTATTAGTGATGTATTGGTATTGTTATAGTACTATAAGAAGTAGCTTATGGACAGATTTTTATAGAGGTCACATAGACGATTGGGTATTAGGTGGGGTTAGTATAAGGAAGATTATTGTTATGAAGCCTACCTAGTAAAAAGTAACGAAAGGACACCACTATCATCACCTCATAACTACTAGAGTTAATGCCAACGAAGTGGGTCATGATTTGATAAAATAATTTTTATAAATTGATTTTATAAATTAAAATATGAGTTAATTATAAACATATATATATATATGTATTATATAATTTAATAATTTAATTGTTACATGATTTTTAATATAATAGAACTCACTAGTGGTCTGAAATGTCTATCCACTTAAAGTGACAACTTGAGAAAAAAATAGATAAACTCGATATTTTATAAAGGAAATAAACAAAGACCTAGATACCCATTTTATAATATATTTTTAGTCACATAACTAATTTTAAAATAATGTGAGATTTGCCTGATAAATTATTATAGTTTTATAATTGTTTTAGTATCTTAATACCTCTAATTCTCATAAATTTTATATTGCTTATTGTTCACTTGCTGAGTATATTTTATACTCACGTCTCTCACTTTACTTCTTTTAGGTTAAATTATAATTACTACATTGTTGTAGAGGTGGACTAATTTATCATTTTATTACTTCTAGAATAGGCTCTTCAACTCACCTCATATTCCTTGGAGTTTGCTAGCAAATGGTTTCACTCAGTATCTTGATATTTTATAATATGCACTTTTGATATTATTTAAAATTTAAATATTTTATTTATTTATTTTTTCAAAATTTTTATAAATATCTATGGTATTAACAATTTTAAGTGTAATTATGTGTATATGTTTTAAATTATGTGAATGTTGTACATGATTCTTAAAAGCTTAGTGGGTTCTCGAGGGATGTTTGGTATAAATAAAACGTATCTCGAGGGTATACAGTGGTTATGACATGATAGCCTCTAAGTTAGAGTATTCGTATTTGTATAAATATTTAATAAGAAAGAGCAAAAACAATGTATGATATCAATTTCACGTGAAATGAAAATTTTAAAAAATTTTAATTTTAAAACTTTAGAATCAAAACTTACTCTATATAATAGAGTATCCTACCTATCGATTATGGTTTATTTCTAACTGATTTTAGTGAATCTTAATTTACTTATCCAATACACAAATAAGCTGTCTGTCCTATATAAAAAAATTATATTATATTTTATTACCTATCTTAGTTTTAATTTTGAATTTGAACTTTGCATTCTGTCATCATTTGATTTACTTTGTCACACTTGTTAATATATAAAATTATTATTTAAGATATTTAATTATTTAATTACTCCCTCACTTATATATAATTTAATTTTGTAATTGTCTATTAATTCAATTTTAACACACTAATAATTAAGATTAAGAAAATTCAAATACAAAGTAAATTATATTTTATACAGCGTAAAATAACAATAATAATTTTTTTTTATAATCACTTAAATATTGGTATTAAATTATGAAGGATACTATATAATTATTTTTGTTAAAAATTATTTACTTAAATTTTTCACATTTATTTTACATTATTAATAGAATTGAATTTGAATTAATTTAAATATTCAAATGAGACATCACATTTCATCAAAATTGAAGACCGAATGTATATAGATGACGGTCCTGCCATTCTTGACTTAGTAAGGACTACAGTACGGGACAACTGCTTATCCATCTTCTTTTATGGGTGAAAGGAGTATATGTTTTGAATGAATGTTGAGCGAGTGAAGTGGCCCATAAGCTATATGGGTCAACTACATGTACAAATTTTGTGAGCAGCAATTGAACTGAATGTAGCAAGTCATCTGTTATACATTATGTGTCATTCAGTTCATTCAATTCTCCAACTGTTGCATTCATTGACGGAATGCATCGCGGCATACTGCTTCTTAAGAAATCTAAAATTATTAGTTGATTTTTGTTTTATTCTACAATTGTGAAGAATGATGCTACGAGCTATAACCGAATAATTTTGCCTAACATAAAATTTTCTTTTGCACAATTATTTTGATAATGCATCTAGTATTCATTAAGCGCATTTTATATAAAGATAGATGTATTGATACAATTATAGTATATTTTTCTCTACTTAAAAACAAATAATAACATTAAATTACATATCTATAAATTTTATGTCTACAAATTTATGTTATAGTATTATATTATTATTAAATGTATGCCCATTTTTTAAAAAATATAAATAATAAAAAATAATATGACAATAATATTATATTATTATGTTAATTAATATTTGAATATTATATAATTATTTATTAGTAATATTTTATGATCATTTATTTTAATAATATTACTATTTTACATTGTTTTAAAAATATCTATGCAAAAACTAGTGTATGTTATCGCAAACAAATAATAAAGTAATGAATGAATATCGTCCTTACAAAATTAATTATTTAAAATCTAACTATTGAATTAAATTATTTAAGTTTTATCTAAATGATTTGAATAAAGAGATGATTTACTTTAAAAGTAATTAATGATTAAAATAAAGTAAATAAAAGATCAAGATAAAATTAATACAAGTGAAAGTTTGAGGACATATGATTTTAATTAAACTAACCTGAATTGATTTTACTTTTATTGACTAGTTTAAGATTATGGTTGATAATCGAGAATCCTAAAAACATTCATACTATGATTAATAATAAAAAATCTCAAAAACATTCGCTAACTTTATTTAGGGTTATAATAAAAATATCTTTATTTTATTAACTCATTATATTCTCATGTGAATTAAAATAATCAAATATTTATTAAGTATATGAATTCAATGTATGGATTGCACTAAACATGTAAGTATATTCCAATCTTACATATACATAATAGCATTCATCATTGTCACATCCCGAAAAATCGGGATCGTGATCGACATAGAGCTGAGGACATCTAACCTTTATAAATTTTAAACAAAACCTGTATACAAACTTGAATATGTAGATATCAAATTCAGATAAATGCAAATCATATAAACAAAACTCACACTTATATATTAGAGGCTCCATGCCCATTTATTCAATATACATTATGTACGAAAAAGTATACCAAATATTATACAATATATATATATATATATATATATATATATCATTGAGCATTAGATCCCATATAGACAAACTGAATGGACCCATGCAAAAATGAAGGCCATTAAGTGATTACAAGTGCTAACCTAAGAGATGGATGATAGTGTCCCAATACCCTTCTTGAAATCCTACAAGTGCTAACTTAGGAGCTGGATCTTGTAAAACTGAGATGTGTGAGTTTTTGGAAAAACTTAGTGAGTAAATATTGAAAATGAAAAATATATTTTAATTAGTGAATTCACTCTCAAGTATAAAGGTATAAAACCAAGATTTTATAAAACACCTAAAGAGTTTTTAAAGTATTAAAACATTTCAATGTAATAATTTCATGCTTTTCGTAAAATCATAAATCAGTTTCAAAAAATTAGATATATCAAAAATACATGTACATATATATAGATATCGAGTATCTGATATTAGATCTCCCTTCTTACCTACTTCTCACTTTATACCAATACTTACACATACACATATATTAGAATGTGCAATTAGGGTATGTGTACTCTTTCTTTTATGGTTCTTGGCTAAAGGGAATTGAAAACAAAAAATTAAACTAAAATTTATAATCATAAATTCAAAAATACAAAAGCATGAAAAGTACTCAATTAAATCATAAATCATCATGTTATGAGATTCAAAACAAAACAATATAAATCAAATTTTAAAACTTATAAAAAAATAAAAAACAATTAAGATTAAACAGTTAGATTCACTTACTAAATTAAATCAAATATTATCATTCAAAATCAATTTTATCCACACATATATGTTGCTTGAAGTTATTTTAGCTTGATGTAGGATTTTGCAAAAAATGTATAATAATTGAAACATTACAGTTTTATCAAAACAATGAGCAATCTTGCAATATCTCTATCTCAATCCCCATGCATGATATTTATACATATGATATACCATTAGAAAGTTAAACATGTCTAGTTTCATATAAACGAATGGTTTATGATTTTGATACTTCTAACTAAAGTTATAACCTTTTTCCTGCATGCTATTTTTCTATACTCTCAAAAACCTTATCAAAATCATAATTTCACTAGGGAAGCCATCTTTGGGAATTTGGCAACCATAACCTCTAGATAATAATTTCTATTTATCTAGTATGCCTAAAAAATCATGTAAAAATATCTTATACAACGTAAACTATGCCCAAAACACCACACCTATTTTGACATACCCTTATTGGCATGACAACCAACTTACAATCTTCACTTAGAATTCGTCCAAATGTATTTCATCTTAATTTTTGAATATGTTATTTTTTAGTGTCTCTAGTTTCTATAAAATTTTACGATATCTCAATTCAAGTTTCAAAACTCAAGATATGAACAAAAATGTGAATACTGTTTACTGGACTTTTAAACTTTAAGTTTCATGATATTTAATGGCTCCAAGGATTTTTAATGCTTTATTACTCCTTTAATACTTACAATACCTTATAAACAGGCATTTTAAGTCATCTTTAGAACCTAATTTAGCTGAAATGACAAAATCTACAGAAATCCATTTCTAGAATTCAATTAAAATCAACAACTAATAAAAGAATAAATGATGAAAGCATATCTTAAGCCTCTTAAAGTTTGAATCTTGCAAGATTAGCAAGTAATTAAGTTTGATTGAGGAGTTTTTTGAGTTATTAAATGATAGCCTAGTTAGGAGGAAAAAAAAAAAAAGGAATGAAGAAAATGAAGAATTTTGAGAGTTTATATAGTTTCTTAAATGGGCCAAGGTTTCAGTGATGGGCTTACTATTTTTATCCATTTACCAGTGTTTATTCATAATTTGGAAAAATTTTTAATACAAAATTGTAGCTCTATTTATTAGTTTTCCAACACATTAAGAATTGCCGCAATTTAAAGTCTGTAGCTCAAATTATAGTTAAAATATAGAAGTATGTTTGAGAACCCAAAATTATACACGAGTTATAATTTTTCCTAATTATCTTAGAACTTTTATATTAATTTTGTAGGACTATAGTATACTTAAACTAACTTAAAATTGGTTAGATTAAAGAATGAAGAGAAGGAAGCATGAACATCATATTTTGGAAGTCATTGCTTGGATTGACACAGAGAAGATATTAAACCTATAATAGTAAGTATAAAGCCACAACATCAAAGGTTTTGGAAAAATACAAGATTTGAGATACAAATTGTGATGTCACGGTAATATAATTACATGATATTACAATCACAAGATCACAAATATAAATATTATTTTCTAGAGCATTAATATGCAATCAAAATATCTAACTAATGGTAAATTAACTAAAAGCATTAAGAAAAATGAAAAACATACAACTAATAATCAAAAACTTCAATAAATGTAAATAAACAAAAATCAATCATCTTAATTTGACTACATTATAGTTTTAGAATATAATACTTAGTTCATAATGTAATGAATTAAAAATATCTTGATTAAGTTCAACATCAATAGAAAAATTTACTTGATGGCTTTCATTCCAAATCCAAGCTTTTTATTGATGAGTTTATTCTATCTTCTCTTTTCTTACTCCTCTGGTGGCTCTCTCCCCTTCTATTTTTGGTTCCTAAAAGCCTCCTTCATATATGCTTCAAAAGAGTCCTAAAATAACACCTAAACTCTACTTGAATGATTTAGAGAAGACTTTTTTTTTTTTCCCCCTTATTTTAGTTAACTGCTACTTAGCATTGTTTATGACATGTTTTCATTATAGTTGAGTAATGTAACAAAATACTATAGTGGCACACTTAACAAAGTGACTATAGTAGAGCCTAGGTGCTACTTGTTAGGGGATTAGACACTCTACTTTCTATTCTTTTTTACTGTTTTTGGGCTATTTTAACATGCATATGACCTATAGACTTTATTATTTGTTCCCATTGATAAAGTTTCTCAAATCTTATAAAAAAATAAGCAAACTATTCATTAAAAACGATAAATTCTCAAAAACTATCTAATTGTTAACTGTTTATATCCAAAATAGTGGATATAAAACCTACTTATCATAAACCTTAAGACTTAGCATTTTTCTTGTCCTCGAGCAAAATAAAGAACAAAATGAATACCATCAAATTAGTGATGATTTAGCTTAGCTTATAAAGTGAGCCTCAAAGATTTTTTTCCTTACCTTAGATTCTTTAAGTGTATGTATGTCTATAAAGCCCTTTTTCCATTAAAATGTTCACAACTTAAATATGTTCATGCAAATAAGTGTATGCACTTTGATTTTGAACTTTAGAATTATATAGGCTTGCTTTTCATGCCACTTTTCACCAATATAGACAAAACACGACAATAAGGATCTTTAGAACTTTTTAAACTTGTAGCATATGATTGGAGTAACGGTAGGATAAAAAACATCAATGTAGCTCAAATCATCCCATGCACATAAATTATTCTATGATTTTGTTGAGTATTAACCCCAATTTTAAATAAAAATACCTCTTGCCTTTATCTTCTTTTTTCATCTACTTTATTTTTAATCTAGATTTGCATGTTTTTACACTCCTAAACTTATTTCATTTTTGTATAACAAATGAGTGTAAATTCTTCTTCTTTTTCTTCTTTTTATTATTAGCCTTATATTTTAACTTAAACAAAACCCAAACCAAAACAACCAAAGTTAAAAAAAAAAAAATGAAACAACAAAGCAAGCAAACAAGATAACAACTTAAAATGAAAAGAAAAAAACTCCACCATACTTAAAATAAACATTATTTTCAATGTAAAACAAAAATATATAAGTTAAAGAATAGAGGACTATCTTGTGTTATGATGTTGTAAGACTTATCTTTATCATCATTATCAGTAAAGACAATGGGTAAATGATGGTGGTTTTTTTTTTTTTTTTTTTGTTTTTCATTTGAGTACTTAGGCACTATGCTCAAGAGATAGAGAGGAAAATTCACTATTTTAGGAGCTAGCATTCTTATTTCAAGGTTTTGGCTATATGTTTCTTACATTATTTAGTTTTTTAGGGTTTGAATCAACTTGTGAACTTTGTGATAGTCCTTAAACTTACTCAACTTCTCAAAAAATATATCTCATAGTGAAAGACTTCATAAAAAAATAAAAGTAAAAAAAAAATATTAATTAATAAAAATAAAATAAACACAAATTAAAAGCAAAAGTTTAAAACCGCTTAGGTTGCTTCCTAAGAAGTGTTTGTTTTATAATCTTCAACATAACTATTTGACAAAACATATCACCATGGTTCTATTACATTTATTGTAGGTTGCTTGATGTTCCCCTTTTGAGCATTATAAGCCTTAAGTCATTGCCTATTCATCTTGAACCTCCGAACATGACCATGCATCTTTACATCATACTTTTTTAGTGCAACAATCAATAATATTAACAAACAACTAGTTACTTCATTACAGTGCTTTTTTAAAAACATCTAATAAGAATTATTATCTCGTATTGATAAATGCTAAATAAATATGTGGATATTGTAATAAATATTTGTATTTTTTTAATATTTATAGTCTAAGTATAATTTTGAAAAAATCTGGGGCCATTTTACAAATTTAATAAAGTTTTTCTATAAATACTCTAACATTTTCATTGTTACTAAAAGAATCCCACCTCTTTCTCTTTATGCATTTTTTGACCACCACTCCAATGATCTTCTTCCCGAACTATAATTGTCATGATTTTTGGACCATAAATTTACTCGACATTTTTGTTCCATTGTCGCAAACCTTACATCAATTTGAATTATAAATCTTTGCCAAATCTCAGTTAAAATTTTAGAAGTTTTTAACTTAATTTCTTAGCCAACCCCAAAAAATTAAGAATATCGGTGAATTCACCTTGACAAGTAGAACAAAACCATTAGAGCGATTAAACCTAAAAATTGCTGAATTCATCCCAAAAATGACTAGGGTTGTATATTTTTGGCTAGATGTTTGACGAACAATGCATTAGATGGAAAAATGGACCACACCATGGGATTCAAGACATCAAAAACTATAAAAACTATAAGAACCGCCGCATGAATTGCCAAATTTCTTATTGCTATCATCATTGGCTACAATTGATTAGTTAGCGATCAACTTTTGATTAAATCCTTTATTTTGGGCCTTCTAGATATTATTTTTAACCTTGAAGACATTTGTTAGGCTCATTTTGATAGAAAAAAATCAACCATGACCTCGAATTGATCAAACAACCTTCCGAACTAGGAAGAATATTAATCAAGATGGTCGAGATAAGGATTCTAGTATTTACTTAGTTGTGCACTTTAAAACTTTAATTAAATATATTTGCTTATATGTATATGTGACATCCTCAAATTTAGATATTCCTCTAAAACCTTAGTATAATTATTTTTGTAATATATTTTGAGTTTTGGGCTGTGAAATACATAAGAAAATTTTTGGAACTCTTGTTAGAGTAATTTTAGCAAAAAAATGGGTCAAAATAACAGTAAAGGGCAAAACTATCATTTTGAATGAGCGTTGATAGATCAAATGAAAGATGATTGAGTTAAGGGTTATATTTTAGTTATTATTAAAGAAAAATATAGGTTGGATAATTTTAAAATGGTAAGAATCGCTAATTTGCCGAAAAAAATAAAAAAAATGATAATTTTGTCGGAAAGGGGTAAAATGGTCAATCTACCAATATCACAAAGGTCAGATTGAAATCTAAATTTCTAATAATGTTAGAAATATTGTTAGAAGTACGTAGAAAGAAATAAAATCGAATTTAGACAAGAATACCCTTAGAAAAGAGAAGAAAAGGACCAAAATGACCAATTTTCTCCCCTAGGGGCAAAATGGTCATTTCATAAGAAATTTTTGAATTTCGTATCGCTAAAATCTAATGGACTAAAGTAAAAGAATATGAAAATAGCCTAGGTAGCCTCATAATTTTCTTAGTAGTCAAATGGAAACTTTGAAAAGTTATTGGGCAATAGTATAATTTTTAAAAATATGAATGTGGATAAGAATGGTTGACTTTTCAAAATTGAAACCAATTCACCCTTTTTCTCTTCTCTTTCCCGAGAGCTCCCATTTCTTTTTCTTTCAACTTTTTGAAAAGAAATCAAGCAAAATCTCTTAATCCGCCCGTTTAATTGCGTTACCGCAGAAGGAAAACTTGTTCTACGCATCGAAAGCTTTAATTTGATGGTAAAATTTCTTGATTTTATTAAGTTTTAATTTTTAGAGTTGTTGAAAAATATTATTTAAATAATAGTTTTATGGATTAAATGGTATTTTAAGTTTTTTTTAGCTTAAATTTGGTGCAATAACCATCATATTTGAATTTGAGGTAAGAACCCTAAACCCTAATTTCGCAATTTAGGGGTTTTGTAGACTTGATGCCTAAATTGTGAAATTGAATATTTGTAAAATATATTGAAGTGGATAGAATTGTATAAATAAGAAAAATTTAGTTTGTGCATAATTAGACATATTTGGTCACTATTTATAGAGTACTTAAATGCTTGATTTTAATGTGTTTTGATATGTTTAAATGTGTTTGGGAATAGATGAAATTGGTAGAAATTGGTTTAGATGTAAAAAATGGAAGAAAAATAGAAAAAGGGCAAAATGGTCCATTTCGGATTACTGTTTATAATTGTTAAATTATGATATTTTTGATGTGTTTATGTGTTAATAATTGTATTGGGAATAAATGAAATTGGTAGGAATTGGTTTAGATATGTAAAATGGAAGAAAAATAGAAAAAAAGGGCAAAATAGTTAATTTTGGGTATTGTATATTTAGCGTTAAATTATATTATTTTAGAAGTATTTAAAATGGTTGATTAAATATGTGTGTGTATATATATAAAAGAAAATCCCATTGCCGGAGAATGGGTATGAGTGTGGAATTTGGAAGTGTTTTAAGTGGTTGATTAAATATATGTGTAGATATGTATGTGTACATATATATAAAATTGTAATTGTGAAAAATTAATGATTAAATATTTCTTATAGTCACGCCTTAGTCCGCCAACATCCATCGTCTAAAGAGGTATTTTAAAATACATTTCCGGCGATGTATGTTTAATGTAGGAATACCTTAATATAGGTATGTACGTGGGTGTGTGCGTGAGTGTATGTGTATATATATATGTATCGTAATTGGATTAGAAGTATATATATATATATATATAAATAGATATATATATATATAAATAGATATATATATATATATACATTGGTTATTGTTATTATTAGGAATATTATTTTTATAATTGATTTGGTGGTACATAAATGAGTAGGTATTGAAAGGCGTCGATAGGTATAAATTATTTTATATTGGGCAGAAATTATAAAAATGTTGTATATTTGATTATTAGAATTTTAATAAATTACTAAAAAACCCTTGAGTAATAGTAAAGGGTAAATAGGTAATATGAACATATGATGAATTGTGGAGAAAAGTATAAGTAGCCAATATCCTTAAGGTATGATTTCGAAATTTTCTTACACACTGGTAGAGCCGTTTAGGACAAAATGGAATAATGATTTATTATTTACTGTGGCGCTCTTTGGGACACATGGAGCCCACAGTCATCCTTGTGGTGTCCGAAATGGTACGTGAGAAACCACGGCAGTCCTCCATGGCGCCTTTGGGCACGTTGAACCCATGGTAGGAAACGGCAGTTCGCCATGGCGCCCTTAAGGGCATGATGAACCCATGGTAGCATTATAATTGTGCCCAACTTATTTATGTATTGGTGTGCAAGATAAATAACGTGGTCAAGATTCATAGTTTGCCTAAGAATGACTGATCAAATGAAAAGAGAACAAGATAGTATAATTAGAATAGACGTGTAGAAAATGTACAAAAGAAAGTGGTACAATACTATGATTATTTGTAATATCCTCATTGAATTGTTAATTGCGTAGTTAGGATGGTTAGTCCTAATAACTGGTTGTTGTGTAACGAGGATATACAGAATATATTGTTTTCCTGATTAGTTATTATTTGTATGGTTGGAATTTTATAGTTTGTTAAATTATTTTATTGGGTTTTATAGTTCTTACTGAGTAATTTTAAATTACTCACTCCGTGGTTAAAATGATTTTCAGGTATAGCTAGTAGGGCAGTGGAACCGGGCAAACCCTCAGGACAGTGACCTGTCAAGAGAATTGGGCATACTAGCTTTTGATGCTGTATTAATTGTACTTTTGTTATAAATCGTATTTTTGATATATTGTATATATTGTAAATAAGTATATATCCGATGAATGTTTGCTTTGTCAAAAAAAAAAAAAAATAGTATTTTCTTTTATATACTGTTTAAAAGTTATTACTTATTTTTTTTAAAATGGGTATGAGAATCCTACAGTATATATGATTATGGCTATGGTATGAAATAAAAATTTAAGCATATTTATTAAAATTAATTATGACATTTTTATTATGAATGTGTTTGGGTGGCACAACTTGCAGTTATGACATTTCAAACATTTGTTCCGAATACTTTGTGGTATATAAGTCAGTTAAAGTTGTGTGGTAGATGATTATTGGTATACTCTTTCAGTGTATTTCATATTGATATGATTATTATACATTAATATAATTTTAGACCAAGTATTACAAGGATAATCACGAGTATCGCTACGTAATTACTCGGGTCAATACTAGTAGGTTATGTTTTGCAATGGATACGTGACTTTTCAAAAAAAAAAAAAATTTTAAGTCATGGTATAAAAAATAATAAATAAATAAATAAATAAACAGTTTCTTATCATTGTTATATGGTAATTGCAACTTTATATGTTGTTTAAAATAAAACTCACAAATGGTTTTAGGTGTATGCCTTGGCTCAAGGTATACATTTGGGAAAGGAGACTAGTTTTACTTTACAAAAGAAATTGCATAATCAAATTTAAAAGAATGATCATGCCCATATATGCAACAATCCATGATATAAAAATTACATGAATCATTTACGCATTTTATCAAACATGTGGTAGGCAAATGAAATATATATATATATATATATCATATATATACATAAATATAACCATAGGATGAGTTTATTATCTTGTATAATAGATTAAGCGACGAAGAAAATCTTGAAAAACAAGGCCTCTACAATCTACATCACTAAAGGGGATAAAATCAATGTATAGGGAGAAAGAGATCTAGGGTTTACTACAACTCAATCTTATGAATTTTGTAAAATAAGCCCTTTTTATACGTAACATTAATCCAAAACTATCAAATTACCTTTAAGTTTAATTAATGGATAAATTTGTACTAAGGACAAAATGGTAATTATTTAATAATTATTATTTATTACATTTTGGTTCTTGTACTTTAACATAATTATATTTACTTAACCATTAAGTAAATAATTAAATATAATTTTGAGGGTTTAATTATAATTATTCAATAAGTAATAATTTATATTTAAATCTTTTGATAATCTATATTATTAAAAGTAGCATGTAATTTATATTAAATTACATGAAAAAATTATGAAAATTCTTTAAATACTTTAAAAAAATTATAAAAATATATAATACTTATATAAAATTTTTTTAAATAGTTTAAAGAATTATAAAAATTCACATTATCCGTACTAATATCATTTCATAATATTTACCAGAGATATTTAGTATATCTACTATGTAATATCGTTGTTCATTCAATATTAATTTCATAGGAAATGACTTTAATAATATCATTTAGCAATTAAATGAATTACTTGGATAATTTATAAATGTGCTTTATTTATATGCATAAAAAAATTAAATAAAACAACTTATATTTATGAATAAATAACTTTTTTTTCATTATTAATAAATAAATATATACACAAGATAAAATATTCCTGAATTTGAAACACGAATGGTTTCTAAAGTATATTCTAACAAATTTTCATAGTATCATGAATAAATAAGTGATTCCTTTATTAACCATGTATATTTTATAGTAAAATTCAACATTGATAAGTAACATTAATCTCTAATGAGTAAAGTAGTTTTGCTCACTCCTTCCCTTTTTTTTTTTTTTTTCCTGTAAGAAAGTTTTTTTTAGTGTAATATGGATATAATAGAACAAATAGTATGCTTGGGTACTAGAATATACAAAGAGTTGGCTTATAATTATTTGATGGTTGGCGCATTCTTATTAATTTGTATTTTAAAATTATTAGACTTTCAATTATTTGATGATGCATGATTTATATAGATTACTATATTTTAAATTTATTTATTTTAAATCTAGTAGGTTTTTACCTTTTTATATAATATTTTAATACGTTATTTATAAATATTTTTAAATACCCTAGGGTACTTTTAAATTTTTGATTAATAGTAAAATTTTTAATTAATAGTTTAATTTTTCAACTTAAAAGTGATTCACCCTTAATTTGGAATGTGAAACTTATGCATTTTGAACTATTAAAATAATTTGTCCTTTTTATACATCAACAAGGACTTTATTAGTGGCAGTGGCTAAGAATGTCGACTAGGAATGATTGAAAATTTTGGATTTTCCTCTAAGCCAATAACAAAAAAGTCCAATGGAAAGATGAACTTATTTATCTTTACTAGCACATCCGCATAATTCATCTTGAAAATTTGATGGACTTATTTGCCAATTGTAATGAAACTATCTTCAGCTTTGCTTCCCTTAAACCTATTTGTTTGAACATAGATAGAGATATTAAATTGATGCTTCTAAAATTGGCATTTCTGACAGTGCAAGGGATAGTAAAGTTGCTAGGATCTTTCAATTTTGTAGTATCTTTTGTAAAATTGCAATGCGCTCCGTAATAACTACAATTTTTTCATAGTTCTTCAACTTTCTATTATTTAATAGAATCTCTTTCATAAACTTTAATAACTAGGCATTTGTTCCAAAGCATCTACAAAAGGAATATTAATGTGTAATTTCTTAAAAATGATAAAAAATTTAAAAATTGCTTATCTAATTTTTACTTATGGAGCATCAAAGGGTATGTAATAGATTAAACATAAGGTAGAGGATTGTTCGGAAAGAGTTTAGAATTTGACTTTTTTTTTTGCTTGTTTACTAGAATCTTAGGATGTTCAACCTTTTTAAATTATGCATTGGCTTAGCATTTAAAGTGCTTTTGTTGAATGTTGGTGCCAGCTCTTTGTCATTACAAAGTTTGATGGCATTCACACACCTTTTGGGGTCTGTTTTTGTATTAAAAAAGGAGTTTACCTTAAAGTTTATTGTTGATCTTATTAGTTAATTGTTCCATTATACCTTTGTGTTTAAGATAAATATTATTTGATTTTGAAGAATTGTCTTAATCTTTGTCATGAATTGAATGTATTGACACTAAATTATGCCAATGCATCTTTCAAAGATACCTTTTTCTTTGATTATTACTACTAAAATTTTAATAGTTGTTAAAGTTCCAGTGGTGGTCTTACTATATTCTAATTTTTGCTCTTACAAAATTCAGGTATTTCATCCATTACATATTGTATGAGCTAGAATAAGAGTTATTTTTATATCTGTTGAAATTTTTCACAAATTGCACTTATTCAAATTAAGATGAAGGAAAAAGATTTCCTATATACCACTGTACACTAACATGAGCTCCATTGCACTATTCATACCTTAAAGATGGGGTGTAAATGACATTAATTGTTAAGACCCCTAATTGCTTAGATAATATAGCTACTTTATAAGGTAAAGTCGTAATGAGGTTGACTTTATAAGTTTTAAATGTTCTCTTTAGCATAGAACTTCTAGTTGACCATTGATAAATATTTGTGACCATTTTTTAATAAGTGTCATTGTGTGCCTTATTCATTAAAGTGCCCTTATGTTGCTGTATCTACTAAATTTCTTGTTGAACTCTTGAGTTCATTGTACAAAGTCTAAATCTAAAGCTATTATAGAACATCATGATATGGGCAACTGTTCGACATGTCCTTATACATTTTCTAAGAGCAGTTCCATATCATGTTAAACAATTGTATTGATGTTGCTCCTCATCTTCATTGTCATAGTAGGTGAAAAAAACTTCATAAAAAACCTTTGTGTATTCAGCTAAGTTGATACTTATAGCTAGTAAAGTAGTGCACCAACTTTTTGCCTTGTTTCAAAGTGAGATTGTGAATAATCTTAGTTGGATGGCATTGTTAGAGATATTATTATTCTTGAAAATGTCAAATATCCAAAAATCTTGAAATATTAGTTATAAGATCATTATGTGGTGAACTTGTAAATTGGTTTACTGCGACTATCTGGATAATGGCTGGTTTAATCTTGAAATTATTGGCATGAATTATCAGGTGAGTTGTTCCAAAAAAACTGTTTGTAATTGTTGGCATTGTGTAGTCATGCAAAACTCAATTATATTCTACTGACTATATTTGATTATTGAGCAACTTCTCTATTTTACTTCCTATTCCATTAGCAAGTTCTCTTGATTTCAAAATTAAAAGACAAAAGTTGATCACTTCCTAATTATTGCATAAACTAGCTAAAAACATTTGAGAAAAAAGATATTTAAGCAATAAAAATAAAATTTAAGGTAAGACTAAAATTTATTTATGATCAATATTAGAATGAATAAATAAATAAAGTCTTAATAATGATGCTGGAAACATATTATGAAAATATCTATACAAATGCAAGTGTATGCTATTATAAACAAGTAATAAAGTAATAAATAAATATCACTCCCATAATGTTTGATTATTTACACTTGTATTTTTGGATATCATCATATTAACATTAAAATAGTTTTTGAAATTTTATTTAATGAAAGTTTTGCTTGTTTTTGCAAGATTTAGAAGAATGTATCAATAGGAGCACTTGAAAAAGTTTGGAGACCATATTCAAATCAAAAGGGTTTAAAATAAGTCAGAAATAGAGAGTAGAGTGTCTAGGCACCGGTCAAAGAGCACTTAGGTGTTGCTATAGTTTGTTTAACAATGACTTGGTACAGTAACCTTCTTATGGTCCACCACTACAATAATTCTATTATAGTATTTTGCTACAGTAAAAGCATGAATAGTATTGAGTGTCTAGGTGCCCAAAAGGAGGGACTAGGTGATAGGTGAAAGTAGATAAAAATAAAATTTTTCCTAATTAAAAAAAGGGGAGTTTGAGAACTATTTTTGGTTTCTTTAAAATATATATAAGAAAGCCACCAAAAAAGAAAAAAGAGCCAACTTAGGAGAAGAAAAAGAGACCAAATAAAAAAGAATTTGTGGAGTTTAAAAAAAAAACGAAAATCTCATCATCTTAAATTTTAATTAAGATTTGATTTCTTTCTTTTTTTTATTTTTTCTTTGTTAAGGATGCTCAATTAATGATTATAATGCTATTTTCTTTTATTATGAACTAAATTTATTTTTTAGGGTTATAATGTAGCCAATTATGATATTATGTCTTCTATTTGTTTAAAATAATGAAAATTTATTTTTATTGATTAAATATTTTATATTATTCTTAATATTTTTAGATAAATGGCTATTATTTTGCTGCTTTAAAATTCATAATAAAATCTTAAAAAGAGAGATTTATGATTTAATTCTTGTATTAAATATTATATAGTTTATGTAAGATAGGAACATATTACATGCTTTGTGTAATCATTGGGTGAAATTATAATGCTTACTACGTTTGTGATTATCTTAATTCATATAAAAAATATAAGGATTGATATTTTAAAATAATTTTATTGTAACTTTAAAAAAGAATAATGAATAATTGTGATATTCTTGATTGTCTATCATGAATTTAAGTTTGGTTATCGACAATAGATTAAATTTTAGTGTATTATTTTAGTTTAGTAGTTAGTTAAATTTTAGCATAAATAATCTCATTATTCAAGTTATTGAGATAAAACTAAAATAATATAAATTAATATTTAAAACATAAATAATTAATTTTTTGTAGAAATGACACTTATTCATCATCATAATATTTATTTATGATAACAAACACTTGCTTTTGTATAATTCTTAACAGCACCAACATAAATTGAGATTAAGTAAACCTGTTGATGTAATATGATCAAAATTCATACCAAATATTATAACAAAATTAATATCACAAGAAGACCTAAAATCAGTGTATGAATATTCAGTCCATCATACTTAAAATAGTGGATTATTGTATAACATTTATTGGCAGCGACATACATAACCAGACATTATCAGGTAATACCTAAAACTTATGACGACCAAAGAAATGAACCCAATTGATAATTTATTGTTGGACACTATAACAAATTCATTCTTCTTCATCGAGACAGCAAAATCATTTGGTATTTCGATTGATTTGTGATTTGATCATGAAAAATCACAATAGGACAATATACGTGGCTCAAATTAATAGATTGCGCCAAAAATACTATTGATATACAAAAATTCTAAATGTAAAATTATTACAAAATATACTTACGATTTCGAATAATGATGACAATCTTGTAATTCCATAAATAAAATAGCAACATACACATTTATGGTTGGTGGATGAAAATGCAAGATTAGGCTTTGATATTAATTATTTCTAATCTATTAGTTATCAACTCAAAATATCAACAATATGTAAGATACTTAATTGACTCATGTGCAGTGTAAGATAATTAATTTTTTGGTCCAAGTGCAATGTAAGATAATTAATTGTTTTAGGGTATTCATGATTATTGATAGATAATAGCTAATTTTTTATTGGTTAAGATTGAAAAAGAATTTGAAATGATTTACACATTGATAGGATGTGTCTTTTCAAGTTTTAAAAAATGAGTCATTTCTCTATCATAAAAGAAACAGTAACTGTCTTTAATTTTATTACATATGAATCTGTATTATTGTATTAAAGAAAAAAAGCACAAAGTATTTACTTTAAATCACTTTTATTAATATTACTATATTTGAAAAATCATGAAGATTGAATTCCTTACATCATTTATGTATAATTGTTTAGCATAATATTGAAATTTATGAATTCTTAAACAATAATTCTAAGATTTTGAATCTATATCTATTAGACTAGGAAAAAAAAATAAAAAATTGAATCCAACCGATAAAACACAATTATTTTACTGAATTTTTACAATTTTTAGTTTGTATCAAAACTGAATTGAGCAATTAAATTTTAATAATTTTTTATATACATAGTTTAATAACTTAAAAAAAATCATATTTTATTAATAATACTATTAGTTATAATTACTTAAACACAATAAACATTGGATTACAGAAAGCTTTTAAATACATACCTGTGGAGGCCATACTAACTTTGCGCGCTTACTACAAAGAGAAGGGATTACTACCGAAAATGAAGAAAAAAGGAGAAAAAAAGAAAGAAAAGAGAGCTTTCTACTCTATACCCCAAAATGTAGAATAGTTAATGCACAATGGGCTGGCCTAACTTATATGGATTAAGAGTAAAGACTTCCTCTCGTGTAAGTAGACCGAAAGACCCATTTGCGTTACAAGTCAGAAAACATCATAAGCTAAAATCATAACTGTCCAAAGTCATACCATTATAATAAACACATGAAATATATGATCACAAAAAAAAGGGGTTCATATAATATGCTCCAGTAGATTGACCGTAGTCACAGGTAATCCAATTTAATTTTTTAAAAAAAAAGAATGATCATGCTACTTCACTAAATGCGAGATGTAAAGTAACACCCTATCAATTAGTTTCTATAACGTCATCCCATGGTTGATATAAATTTGCCTACTACTATTTGCTTCTCCTATATATGGAAGAGTCAATGCAAAAGGCTGAATTTGTATAAAAGAATTAAAACACAATTTTCAGAAATTAGGAAGACATAACATCACTTTTAAAGTCAAAATACTTGCCTTCTGCCGGTCAGCAAAACCATGCTGCTTGAGATCACGTAGTTGAAAAGAGACCGCATTATGACATCACAATATTATTAGAAAATGAATATCTTAACATAGCTCCAACTGATGTCAAAATGCTTATGTCTCCGATCACTTAATAACAAATAACCAAACACATCTAACTAATTAAGAGAATTCAAAACTTATTTTTTAGTTCAAATTCGTAGTTTATAATTTGAGATGTGACAAATGAAACCCAACTTAATGCAAATATATTCATTTATTTTTTAGATTACTTTTTAAAAATGTTTTTTTTTTAATATTTTAAAGGAAAACAAAAGAAATTCATCATGTCGAACATTGGTGTGGTATATCTTTTTAGTAACTTCTAAGAATAAAAGAAAATAAAATTTTTTATTTGCATATTAAAAAAAAAATAAAAGAAGTTATTTTATTAATTTTTAAATTGTTTAAATAAAATAGTATTAATTTATCATAGTTAATTGTACAAGTTACAAAAACAAAAAATGCAATTACGTTATAACTATTTTCAAAATATTATATTTTTTCTATTAATATTATGTTTAAAAATTGTGATATTAAATCTGATTAATTAATTATTTTTTGTATAATCATTTTTTTTTATAGTCCTAACTAAGGGTAGGGACTAAAACTAGCAATTTTTTTTCCATGAATTTTGAATCAAATTATCATTTAGGTGTATTGGAAGTTATCCACTACAAAAACACACACATACATACATTTACATGTATATATATATATATATGTGTGTGTGTGTGTGTGTGTGTGTGTGTGTACGCGCGCGCGCACATGCGTGTATGCGCGTGCGTGTGCATGTTTTTGTATTAATACTGTACTTTATCCTTTGAAAGAGATAATCTCTTTGATTAAGTTTTCATATTCATTTTTTTTATTACTAAACTACAAATTTAGGTATGATGCAAAAATAAATAGATATTTGTGTTGTACTAATTAGTTTTTTAAAGATTTTTAATTATATTATTATAATTTTTGATGTATAAAGAATATAAGGTTGTGTTTGTTTTTAGAAAAGGAAAGAAAAGAGAAAAAGAAAGAAGAAAGGAAAGGAAAGTAAAAGAGAAAAGAAAAGAGTAATGAATGTATTTTTTTTATTTATTTTTTAAATGAAATAATGG
>CP135536.1:3821639-3846712 GCA_032402905.1 Khaya senegalensis
CAACATATTTAATAATTTATTATCAAAAATTAAAAATTAAAAAATAAATATTATAATTTTTTAAAATAAAATAAATTTGTAACAAAAATAAATATTTACATAGTTAAATTTCTATAAAGGTAAAATTAAAAATTAATATTTTAATAAGAGTAAAATTATAAAAATTTTATTTTTTATTCTTAAAATCACTAGTTGTGAAAGAATCCATATTTCTTTATTTTAAGGAAAGAAAATTCTTTTTTTCTTTTTTTTTCTATATATTTTTTGTAAAAATAAATAAAATAATTCAAATTACTTCCTTTTTTCTTTTCTTTTCCTATTCTTTTCTAAAAACAAACATACTATAAGAGTACAATATTCAAGCTAAGGAGAAAACAATTAGAATTAGCTATGAATCAAGCGGAGAAAACATAAGTTCTTTCGTAAGATTTTATTAGAAAAGGTATGGTTAGCAATCTATTAACATAAAATTCTTACTTTAATTTGACAAATAAATTTTCATTTATTGACCAGATATATTTTAATGAGTGAATTTTAAAATAAAAAAGTAGCAGCTGATGCAGCTGTTTATCAGTTATCACTGCACGAAATTTAGCTCAAAATTTATGTTTTAATTCAGTAAAAAATTTAGTTAATATATCTCCACAAGAAAATTATATTTTGGTAAATGTTATTAGAAAAGTTTCCTTTAAAAGACTGTACTATAAAAGGTAAGGTTTATAAGAATTTAATAAAAGAAATTTACTGTCGTAAATTGAATTTCTAGGAAAAACAGTGAAAATACAGCTATGGGTAAGCTATATATGTTAATTATGTACAAAAGTGGAATCAAGTTGTCCTTTTCATCTTGAGTGTTTCCCGGCCTTGCTATCACGTTTGATCTGATTTGGTTTTCTAAATATAAGGGTTTGTTTTAATTATGATTCAATTACTAGACCTGCAGAAATGTAAAGATTCGATCGATGCAACAGGAGAGATTATAATAGAAAAATTGAATTAGGATTTTTTATTTTATTTTATTTGCAAAATCACTTGTTAAAAAATATAGTAAAATAAAATTGTATTCCTCTGCTACCTAACCCTGATTCTTGCCTCCGCTGCCACCCATCTCCACGCCAGATTCTACTTGAGGAATCCAAAACTAAAAGATTTAAAATGCGCCCGTTGCAGTTTATTTGGCTATATAATAAGACAAAATAGCCGTCTTTAATTATATTCTTCCACATAGGCATAGCCAAACTATCATTTATTTTATAGTAAATATAAATACGAATACAGTGAGTCAATGAATGGATGAATCACTTGATATATGACACCTTATATATAAAAGTGAATTGAGAAAGGGAAAGATTAGTTGACTCTTAGAATTAGTGTTACCAAATACCAATATTGCAATTCCTATGGCTGCTCCTCCGCCAAACCCCGTCCCAATTGCCTACCAAGGTGGCACGTCTGCGGCAGTACCCGACTGGCTAAACAAAGGCGATAATGCATGGCAAATGATCTCGGCCACACTGGTCGGCCTCCAAAGTGTGCCTGGCCTTGTCATCCTTTATGGTAGTATTGTCAAGAAAAAATGGGCGGTCAACTCAGCTTTCATGGCCCTTTATGCCTTTGCCGCCGTGGTAATCTGTTGGGTCACTTGGGCATACAAGATGTCTTTTGGGGATAAGTTGTTGCCCTTCTGGGGTAAAGCTGGACCTGCCTTGGGACAGAAGTTTCTCATCAAACAGGCTGCACTGCCTGAGTCAACACAGTACCATGACGATGGCTCGTTGGAGACGGCTATGGTCACTCCATTTTATCCAATGGCTACCATGGTTTGGTTTCAATGTGCATTTGCTGCAATAACATTGGTTATATTGGCTGGATCCTTGCTTGGGAGAATGAATATAAAGGCCTGGATGGCCTTTGTGCCGCTTTGGCTTACATTTTCATACACTGTTGGGGCTTTTAGCTTGTGGGGTGGTGGGTTTTTGTTTCACTGGGGTGTCATGGACTATTCTGGTGGTTACGTTATTCATCTTTCTTCAGGAATTGCCGGACTCACTGCCGCTTTCTGGGTAAATTTTTTTCTCCAATTGCTTTATTTTATATATTTATATAATTATAGTTCATTTAACTTCAATTCTTTAATGGAGTAATGTAGGTGGGTCCAAGATCAACAAAAGACAGAGAAAGATTTCCACCAAACAACATACTACTAGTGCTGGCAGGTGCAGGATTGCTGTGGATGGGATGGGCTGGTTTCAACGGTGGAGATCCATACACTGCAAATACTGACTCCTCAATGGCCGTCCTCAACACAAACATTTGTGCTGCTACAAGTCTTCTTGTTTGGACTTGGCTTGATGTCATCTTCTTCAAGAAACCTTCTGTTATTGGTGCTGTCCAGGGCATGATCACTGGCCTTGTTTGCATTACACCCGGGGCAGGTAGTATACATATGAGATAATCTAATGCAAAATATTATCGATGAAGTTACCTTCTAAAACTTCTTAAATTTTATCAGGACTTGTTCAAGGATGGGCAGCTGTAGTGATGGGAATTCTGTCAGGCAGTGTGCCATGGTTCACTATGATGATTATACACAAAAGATGGAAACTCCTCCAAAAAATTGACGACACACTCGGCGTATTTCACACACACGCTGTTGCTGGCCTTGTTGGCGGCGTTCTAACCGGCCTTTTTGCCGAACCAACACTATGTTCACTGTTTTTACCAGTCACAAACTCAAGGGGAGGCGTATACGGAGGCTCTGGTGGAATTCAGATCCTCAAACAGTTGGCTGGCGCTGCATTCATCATCGGTTGGAATGTTGTAGTTACTTCGATTATTTGTGTGCTTATAAACAAAGTGATCCCATTGCGTATGACTGAGGAGCAATTGTTGATCGGGGATGACGCAGTGCATGGTGAAGAAGCATACGCATTGTGGGGTGACGGGGAGAAGTATGATTCCACCAAGCATAGCATGCAATCGGACGAGACAACGCCCGATAAGACGTCAAGTGGCGCTACTCAGGTGGTTTAATATATGGGACCTAATGTAGTGAGGGTTGAATTTGTGCAGTAAGGTAATCGTTTGTATTTGTGTGTGTTCCCTTAATTGGCTGTATTTGATGGAGGTTTGCATAACTTCTACTTGCGATGTGAATAAAAATATGCCTTGGTTTGAATAGGTCACCTGTCTGTTTGTGATGAGGTAGATTGTGAAATATTCACTAATTTCATAATATATTATTAAAAAGTATTTGATAAATTTATAAGTATGTGGTTCAATAAATTTTTGATAAATTTTTATATATGATATCAAAGTGTTGTGATTTTGAAATTTTATTTATTGTATGATAAAATTATTAGGTATCTAATATAAATATAAATAAATAATTTTTATTTTAAATTTTAATTACAGATATTTTAATTATTCTCTCTCTCTTAAATTGAGTATATTCTTACAATATCAAACATAGTTTTCTAAGTATTAAAAAATTATAATCATAGTCAACAGGAATAAGAGGTAGTACTTAAAATTTTAAGAAATATCATTATAGAAGAAATATCTAAAACTTTTTTATGTTATTCATTTTCAACCAAATTATTTGAGTCGATTTCATTTTAGACCCAATATTGTTAAATCAAAATTACGATGTACCTTTCCTTTCCTATAGTTGTCCTCATTTCATATAGATAACAAATGTGCATAAATAAAAAAAATTAGTTCCTCTCCTATTGACTCAGCAACAGAATAATAATTTTATTTGTTACTACCTAACTCCCATAGGACGAGTTTGGTATATTTCTTAGTAGATTTGGGATAGATTTAAAAAAATAAAATAAAATTTATTGTAGATTTGAAATGGATATTGGTATTAATAAATACATATATCCTAATAAGTATTTATCATATTTAATTTTTTTATTTCTTTATAATAATTTTACTTTTAATTAATTATTTTTTTAATAATAAGTTTCAAATTCTACAATAAAAGTTAAAAATTATGTGTATTCGAATGATAAAAATATTATTAATGAGATAAATTGATTAGTTTTGTTACTTATAAATATTTGTTCTTTATTAATTTACATATTATTATTCACTATCATAAAAATCACGTTGGATAGGTGCTAGTTACAATTATAAAATTTTATTATAAATTTTTGATATTTTATATATGAATTTGTAAAATAATTATTTATATTTTTTTAATGGTTGTGATAAATTTTATATTATGTTAAATGTAATTGATTTTTTTATATGAGTGATGTATTTTATTTTAAATTACTGCTAAAAATTTATAATTTTAATTAGACAATTTATAAGTTTAAATTTAATATTTAATAACAATGCAAATATAGTTAAAAATTAAAAAAATTCGTTAAAAATTTATGAATATTTGTATAAATTTAATAAATATTAAATATCTAATTAAGCAGATTTAGTAGTGAAATGTCAAATTCGATATGTTACCGTCCTTACTCACCAATTATGTTATTTTATATAATCCAATGAAATATTTTCTAACTCTACTATTAGCTACGTACAACTTGACTTAAATATACAAAATAATTCATGCGCAATTTTCAACATCATTCGTTTTCGATTTAAATATATAAAATAATTCACTCCTAGATCATGGTCATCATGTAGACTAGTTTCATCGCATTTTTAAAACATCAAATTTTCGTCCAATAATACGCACCATTTTCTTGCATGTTTTTTTCCAAAAATGCACCAACATGCATACATTCTAAAGCACTCTTTATTGAGAGTTGTATATCAACCAAACCAATAGCATTAACTTTTTTAGACCTATTAGTAACAATTGAGATTTACCATTAACACATTTTTGAGTTAGCTTTAAAGATAAAAGATGAAAGTTATTTAAAACATATCTCAACTATAATCAATTATAGAGGATAGTTTTCTTGAGGAATAATAATGCACATTCCAATTTTCATCTCAAGTGATAATGTGCAATTCACTGATTGGATGCTAAACTTTTATAATTTTTAAAATTTCAATTCACCTCTTTCATTATCCAATTAATAAAAGACACATCACTTAGGATATAAATATTGAGATGCACTATTCGGAAAGTGTAGCATTCCTCTCCTTAAAATCATTTTCACTAGGACGACACTTCAAGTTGGTGCAGTAACATAGCATTATTTCCTTTCACCCATAAAAGATGACGGTGGTTTTTAAAATAGTTAAAAGAAAAAAAAAATCCTCATATACTAAGCGTCATTGTTCTGCCTATGTTTGAAAATTAGGAAAAAGAACTCTTATAAACTAAGCACCATTGTTATGCCCTATTATAGTAGTGGAGGCAACCATATGCTTTGCTCCACATTGAATGTTGAGCTGTTCGTTGAAAATGAAGTTACATCAAATTCACGTGAAGTTTTATGATGAGCATATTGTATTAATGGAACGATGATCGATTTGATCAAGATTTGTTTGTCCTTGATACCAAAAATAAGACATCATTATCATGAGTGAGAAAGTCTCAGATGAAGTAGTCCCACAACATCATTAATAATGAATAATGTAGCTTCACAACCAAAGGAGATGAAGTCGAGTTTGTGTTGTCGGCGACAGTAGTCTTGAGGTAAAGCATTTGATGTCTTTAAGATATATTAAAAAACAGAGAACCTAAATAATTGAAAATAAAGCTTAATGGAAGAAACTTAAAAAAATAACCTAAATATGACATGCAGAAAGCTTAATGGAAGAAACTTAATGAAAATAGTATTGACCTGTATTGAAACAAGAATCAACTTTCCAGGATAATTACAACAATTGAACGGAATGTTGATATGGCCTATACAAATAACAAAAACGACATTAAGATGGATGAAACAAAATATCAAGTTCATAAGTTCAATAACTTCTAGAATTTGCAAACCGGAAAAGTTTCATCAGTCAACAAATTCTTTCCTTCCTTGGATGCATGATTAAGTGCATTGCCAATAGCGACAACCCATACCCATTTGTCATGCCAGATAGTTGAATCGAATCTAGACAACGGTTAAAACATGGTTTGAGAACCAAATATAAAACAAATTTACCAATAATCTAACTGTATTTGGTTTACTGTTGTTTCAGTTAAAACCTTTAATAAATAGTTGATTGTGGAGATTTCGATTAGGTTCTTGTTTTACAGAAATTCATTTCTCAGTATTCTCTCATATTAATATGGTGCAAATTTATAATCTTGTTATGTATTTATTTAATTATTCATTTAGGTTGCTACAGTTGCATATTATCTCACTCAGTTGTATAGGGACTTACTTTTTGTTATATAGGTGAGTATATGTACCAAAATTTCTTCTTATTTGGATGCATAATATGTAGATGCCATAGATTTAAGTAGTTATAATCTGTTACCATGAGTTTATTTCAATTCTATTGAGCCCACGGTTGTTGTAGTTAGGTCATTGAAGTATATTTTGAAATATTTAGGTTCTTACTTTTGTTGAAATGAATTATTATTTATAAATTATTGCATATGTTTACAAACTGGCATTGTAAACTTACTTGAGATTACAGGGACGGTGCCAAAAAAATTGTAAAAGTTGTAAAAATTTCTAAAAAAAATTTAGAAAATCAAGATATGTTTAGTTGCCCTTGCATACATTGTAAAAATCAACGTTTCTAACTTGTTGATAACATATATGAACACTTGAACGGGATGGATCCAAAGCATACAAATTGAGCTTTTCATGGAGAACAATCAAGTGTTTCTATACAACATGTGAATAATAAGGTGTTAGAAACATTTAGATATAGAGATGCTTGCATGCAAGATGATGGCAGTGTAGATTCTATTTTGAAATAAATACATATTTCTTTAAATTAGTCTCAGAACACAAATGCAAGTGTTGTGATGTACTACCTAACAAATCTTCATTAGATGCGTCTTATAGCCTAAACAGTTCTAGTTCCTTAGCAACTTTGTTTGAGATATAACAAATCTTCTTAATAGTCTCAGGGTGAAGATGGCAGTTAGGACTACAAGCTGCTGCCAAAAAGCTCTTTTACATTCTTTAGAAAAAAGATTTTTCCCCTTTATTTTGAATTAGTTCATTGTTCTTAGTCACAATTATTATATTCTTAGTGATATATATTAATTATTGTTTTTTAATTATGTGATAATATAAAGACAATGCAACTGGTTTAGGAAGGAACATCAATGGTTCTAAAGAAGACTTTACATCCTTTTCTCAAGTAATATTATCAACTAATTAATAATTTCATAACACACATATATTGTAGAATTTGTATTCCGTTGTTAGCTTAGTAGTTGTGACAATGAATATGTTTTAAGTATACTAATTCATGCTTTATATATTTCTCTAATTTTGGTCTCACCGCAAAAATGTAAATTTTATGGTACATTCTTTAACAAATATTCTTCAGGTAACGAACTGACAAATAAATTTTTATGTTTCATTCTATTAATGGACATCACTTTCTTTCCAAGTATATATTTCGCTAATTTTAGTCTCAAGGAAAAGTAGCAAGTGAAGGAATACAAGCACATTGTACAAGTAATTTTCAGGTCACAAAAATGAAAATAAATAAAATTGGTATTCATACCTTCCATAATTATTAAATTTATTATTAGGATAACAGAGCAATTAAAGCGATATATTTTGCAAATCTTTAAGTAACAAAAATAAATTATACTCAAATGTTTAATTTCATAGCACTAGATAATATAATGTTTCTAGGGATTTAATTCATAAAATTTAACGAGGGGAGTCGTTGTCTTTTACTATTTTATATGTGGGTTAAGATTAAGCACAATTTGTACTTATAAATAAAGTGAAAGACGACTTATGTTTATTAGCACTTGCATCATCTTCTTAAGTAATTTTTTCAATTAATCATTTTAAAATTATTCTTATATTTATTGGTGATCTTCTTCTTCTTCTTCTTTCTTTCTTTTTTTTTTTTTTTTTTTTTTTTTTTTTTTCTTTGCTTATGTTGTAGTTACTTCATGCCACCTTCTAAGATGACTTCATTTAAAAATGTTAAATGCAAATTACTACATTTGGGCAACACAGGTGAAATAGCTTTTGAAGCTGAAATTGCATTTATTAATCCTAATTGCTTATCCATCATATGGTTCTTGATCCACACTATTGAAAAGTTTGGATAAAAGGATAACTCTAAGTTTGAAGAATCTTGCTTTATATCAACCTTTTAGTAATTTGTGAGTGCTCGAAGATGCTATAGGAACAACCATTGCTTGGCCTTCAAAGAACATAAGCCTCTATTGATGATTTATGTAATTGTGAAACAAACAATACTTGAGCATTACATTTGTCATATTTGATATATAATTTTTTATAACATATTTATTTAAATTATTAAGTTGTGAATATTATCCTTCTATTTTTGATATATTTTGCAGTTAATTTATCATGTTGCATGCAAATATCAAAATCTTATTTCATTGATAATGAACAAGGATACTATATCTATTACTTGCCAGCAAACATAATTAACACTTACAAGCTAACATCTTTAAAAATAATTTCGAACGTCATAATTATCACTTACAAGCAAATAGTGTTAAAAGGAAATTTTAAATGAAACATAGATCAAATACATTGTTAGGTGTTGCTATGCTGTATTAGCAAAAATCTACAATGCAAATTAGTATGTGGCATTACTTTTGTGAATATTGACAACACACAATTGCGCATGGTAGATTATACACTTAAATAAGTATTTGTAACATATGTAATAAGTGGTGTTTAATAGTTTTAATAACTTGCTTTGTCATCATTAATAACTCACTTATTGCAGTTATAAATTATAATGATTTTCTACAACTACTTAATATACTATAGGCAAAGTATTTATGGTCAATTTGTGTCTACCATATGCAAGTGATATAACCACTCTTTTGTTGTAACGCCTAAGAGTTGTAGTCTTTATAATTAAAGAGATCTTTCATTGTTATAAGTGTGCTCGTAAATAAGAGTATGATGTTCTTTTATTATGGACTTATAGACGTTTATTTATGTGCTTAGGCTCATTAGTAGCTTTATTTTTGGGCTTAACTTAGTAACTTTACTTGTGAGCTAGAGCTGTGTAGCTTAGAGGACAAAATGGTTAAGGCTAGAACTCAAAAATATTTGAGGATAGGTGCTAACAATTAAGCACAAAATGGCTAAGGCTAGAGTTCAAATTTTTGAGAATAAGGTGCTAAAAATCCAAGGATAAAATTTAGAGAGCTAAAAATCAAATTTTCTTATTATATATTTTTTAATCAAAAGTTTATATAAAATGAGTCCTACGTCCCAAAAACTATAAAAGGTGAGTCCTAGATTTTCTAATGTTAGTAGAAATTGTTTTCAAAAGGAAAGGGCTACGGAAAGTAAGCCTTAGGTCTCCTACTTTTTGCAAAAAATTTTCTAACGAGGAAAGGATTATGAAGGTAAGCCTTAAGTATCTTAATATTTTTTTGATGTTGTATTTAATTTGTTTATTCTTTTTAATCCTTCATACTTTTTCTTTACAGCCATTCACTTCTAAATATTCTAAAGAGAGAGGATAAATTCCTTTTCAATTTGAACATTTTTCTAATCGTTTTAATTGAGAGGCATTCCTGGACATATTTAATTGAGATACTTTTTTTTTCCTTTAACTATTTTCTTTTAATTTATTTTCTTTTCGTTGGTCATAATGGCGTTCTCTTTCTTGGGGTTCTCATAAGTGGACTTTCATGTAGTTAGATCTTAAGTCAAAATTTCTCATCACCTCATAAGGATAAGGATGTTACTTATAGTAAGGACCTTGTAGTAAGGACCTTGTAGTAGTAGATGTTTAAAAAATTAAGGATGTTACACAGCTTAACAAATGGTATCATATAGTAGAGTGCTTGAGTTTGGTGCAAGTAGTTCTATGGATGTTGATCATCCATACTATACCATTGATTCAATTAAATGTACATAAGACTATGCAGGATCAAAAATTCAAAGAATTTTAGGTTGTATCCCTCAAACTATCAAACTTTAATTTATAAACCAAGAATACAAAATTAGTCACCCTTTTGATGAGGCTATAAGAATGTTAAAGATGATTTATTGATAGGGTGTTAAATGCTTTTAATTGAAAATTACTCTTAGGTTTAAACCTAAAATATCTGAAAGGTGAAAGGTGTTTGATATAGAAATTAAAAATTCAAATGATTAAATTAGAACATGTTAAAATTTACTATATTTTAAATAAACTAAAGTGAATAAATCTTTAAGATAACACTTTAAACTTACTATAAACAATTGCTAACAATGTATTCAAACAAGACAATTAATAAAATAATAAATAAAATTAAAATGCAAGGATTTGTTAACAAAAGGAAACTTTATAAAGAATTTTTCATAGGACAAAAACCCATTAGGCTATCGAGGATGCACCTAAAAATTTACTAGAAAAGAAAAACTTACAACCAGTAATTTAACCTAAAGAACTCTTATAATCCCAATAATCAGGACTCTAATTGTTTCCTACTTCTATAAATCAATGAACATTATATTTAAAGACCAAAACTCTAACCACCAACGCCTTACAGAACGTTGAAAGCTCATAGTTGGGATTTTAAAGAAAGAAAACTTTGATAATAATGGATCCCAAGAGCAAACAATCACAAATCATAATAATGAAAATAAGATTTGTGATTATATGAAATTAATTAGGTTAAGAAGGCTAAGAAACACTCAAAGGATAAAAATATCTCAAAAAGAAAGGAAAAACATATAAATAGCCATCATAAAACCTTAAGCTTGCAACTTAGAATTTTATTTTTTTTGCAAAACTGCTAAGTAAAGGTTAAGCGGAGGTCAAGTGGTTTGCCCAAGTAAGTTGACTACTTGAACGGATGTCAAGCAAAGGTCGAGCGCCAAGCTTCTATCTGACGGCTGCTCGAGCACCGATCAAGCGTTTGTCGAGTATTAAAAATCACTTGAGCACCAATCGAGTGCAAATCAAGCATTAGCTTTCTGACTTCAATTCTTTGAAATTGCTCTAGTACTAATCAAGCTTTGATTAAGTGTTAAACCTTCAAAACCTTTCCAATGCCTTCACTTCAATGCTCTCAATCATTTATCTTCATGCAACTTTAAAAATCACTTAAATACTAAATTTTGTTTATGAATCAGCCAACCTAAAAATTCTAACAAACTCCCCTTTTGGCTATTTCGTGATAAAATCTAAGTAAATATAATAATACAAAATTTTTGATAATTACCAAAATAAAACTTTGTTTACAATATAATTCCTAAATATTCTAAACACAAGTCTTTTAGAGAATTTAAATAAGTAATATATACCTTTTTGTAACCTGAAACTTACAAAAGAAAAAAAAATCTTTTCAAACCAAGTGAAAAATGCACGAGAAAGCATAAGAAAAAAATAAATAATAAAATGAACAAAACAATTCATTGAATAAAACTATTCATCATGCATTTAAGAATACGCAAACATATGCATCATACATCCAAATATTCCTCTAAACTTTTATATTTCCTCTTAACTCATATAGAATTATCTCCCCTTTTTTTTTATCATTGAATGACAAAGGGATTAAGAAGCATCATGCAAGTTAATCACAAAGGCCACAAAATCCACATTAAGAATATATAAGCTAGTAAAAAATTTTAAAAAAAATCAACCAACAAAAGAAACAAATTAAATAAAGACAAAAAGAAATCCAAAAAAAGTAGTTAATGGACTAAAATAGAATCTTTTTCACATAAGAGATGCATGAAAACATAACTTTAAAACTCAAATTAAGTAAACATCAGAGTCTCAAATAAATACTATACACAAAAACAATACATTTGTAGCGATTTTCTTCTTTAATAGGCATAAAATAAAGTGAGTTAAGCACAATGCATGAGTAAAGTGATAATCAATAATGAATACGTGGCTTAAAATAAACAATTATGAGTAGGGTTAAGCTATATGAAACCACTAATTAGAATAGGTGTAACATAATTAAAAAAAAGTCAAATCCAATGCCATTAGGACATAAAAAAAGTTACAATTTCATTGTTTATCTCATTTTAAATATTATAATGGGGTATAAGATATTTTATAAAGAAGGTGCACTAGTCAAAGGTCAATTTAGTCACCATCACACATTATTTCAATCTATGATTGCCTACCCAGACGTCACATATGTGATTAAGTCAAACAAATTCACACTAAAGTGCATAATGATTAAGAAAATAAAGCACAAGTGTATAACAAACTCGAAGACATGCAGAATAAAGATATCAAATGCACATGCAAAAGTTAATGAAAATGTGCATAGTAGCCATTCAGACTTAGTTGCTATAAAATAATCGGAGACCAATTTTCACATGACAATACAGTGAAGATCTATATAGCAGTCTCATTAACATAATTTTTTTTTTTTGTGTTTCCTTTTTTTTTTAAAAAAAAAAGTATAAAAACCAATTCACACCAAATGAAATATAAAGAAAAACATAAAATAAATATAAAAAAATAAATCTACACTAAAGTATATGTATCAAATAGAGCAACAATTTCTTATATTCCTAAGATGTTGTCTATGGTTGGTAGAAATATCAGTTAAGAAAGCAAACTTATCACCAATCATCTTAACTTCTTGAGTTAATTCTATCATTTGACAAACAAATTTATCTTGATCAAATTCATTCTTAGAAATAATAGAGACATTCTCTTTCCTTTATACCTTCTTTTTTTTATAAGTTCAAAATAATTTGACTTTATGTGACTCTTTTGCCACATTTATGGCAGAATGATACAAACCTAATTGAAAAGGAAACATTTTTCTTATCCACTAACAAATGACTCATAAAATGAGGAATAGTTATAACTTTAGGTTCAATCTTATTGACGTTAAGAAAAATTAACTTAGGAGCAACAATGTAACACCCCCTTCCTTTCATTTCTATTCATGTGGCATATAGTACATTGAAATTATCGAAAAGACAAAAATCAACGCTTTCTCATAGTGAAGCGAAGTTTTCATTCATTCAAAAGAGTTTATAAAAAGTAACCACATAAATAGTAACAGCTAAAATAGTATTATTTTTTTTTTTCTAAAGAATTGTTATGCATTTTAATGAAATTAATACTTCAGAGTACACAGAAATAAAATTACATAACAATGGCCTAAACCTTAAATATACTATGCCCCACCCGAAAATCTTTACCTCAACTGCACTCTCCGGAACCGCTATCGCTATGTCGTATTCGCCTGAAAAATAATAATCCCACAAAGGGGTGAGCACACCACATGGCTCAGTAAGATAATATAATACTTAAATAAAGGAAGGAGCATGTTACCTGAATCCCTACTTATTTTGGCCATTTCATACAATTCCACACACACAAGTAAATGCATGTCCACATATCAATGTACATGTTCCAACAAGCATATGCTCAATAATGTACACAAGATATTATATCATCTATGAATTCTGTATAAATATCTCAATCAGAGTAACACTCCTCATGATATACCATATATAGATAATGCAATCTCAATCAATATATTTTCTAAATGAATCACGTTATCACCGGTGTTCGTTTAAATTCTATTTCTATTTTTATCAACGAACACCTACATAATCATATAAAATCATTACGTAGTTATTCGTATAAATAACGGCTAATGCCGCGGCCCTATACAGAGGAACTGCCTAGAAACCGGTATAACCACACAGTATCAATCACATACTCGGCCCGAGATAGCCAAGATATTCTAGGCACACAATCAATACCCACATAGGATACAGATATTTCAAACTCCTAAATATAGATACAACCGAGGGTATTTGTAAAATAATAACACTGTTTCTGTATGTCATTTCCACTCCCGGAAGGTTGGTGATAGAAATTTCATTGCGTTTACAAGTGATCGATTATACTAATAAACATTATGGATCCTGGTCGTTACTCTAAGCCACTGGGCCATTTGGAGGACAGCTGTGGATTCCACCTACCCTTTAGGGTACCACAGTCTTAACGTCACACCTCCATTAGAAACTGGCTTACAAGCCCAGCTGAGGGAGATGGAACATACATATCCGATCCACGTATCACAATTATCTCAATACTGATTCATTACCAGTCTATGTTATCATATATTCATATTATCTCTTTATTTTCACTGAATCAAAACCACCGAACAATTGTACCATAATTACAAGTACACGTCTTTCCTTCTTTATCCCATACTAGGGATTCTTTCATTTACATTAAACATTAACTATACTATTCTAAGGACACATATCAATCTAATCTTAGTCGTTCACTAAGTATACCGACAATAACAATGTAAACTCATAACATAGTTCCTGCACCGTCATATTCTTACCGTATTCTCAACTATAGGAATAAACGTGCAAACTAATATGTCGAATAACCTGTAATACATCCAATGCGCCTTTTCCACAATATTCTCAAGTTTCTCACATGATCTTTAATCTTATTATGAATTTACACATATTCTTTTCATTTCCCAAACATATCGGTGAGTTAAACAGGCTTCTATATACTAGAAGTGAAGTAACATATTTACTACCTTACCCATTATCTTATTTAACTCCTAACTTTCCATTTTCAACCTGATGCTAGCTTCTTGTTTCTACAAAGTTAAGTTCTCTTTTACAGACTTGACACTTGCCAAGATATGATTAGACTTCCGCCATTTTCGCAATTCACATTCATAACAGTAATCTGTTTGTGACTGCAACTAAAGGTAATCCTAGACCCTCCGCTACATATGAAACCAGAATACAAAGGGAAGTTATGAATGGTTGTATGAATAGTATTTCTTATAGGAATTCGGCAAGAGTTTGCCTATACCTATAAGCTACCCTACCTGCACAATAAAACCATGACAGTCCCCATACCAAATAAAACACAACATGTTACTGCCTCATTGCAATTCACACTAACCCAAGCAACTCTTAGCAGATAGAAGTATTCTACCATACAGTTTGAATCTAATAGGCACATGGATTCATTTCCTTATAGATTTGTCATAATTAAGTAAGTTATGAATCGTGGTCATGATATCCACCGTACACTTCAATATATACATACAATGGTCATTTGCCCACACCGGGTTCCTTAAACCAACAGTATAATTAGTTTCGTTAGGGGTTATACGTACTTAAGGACGCTATAGAAAACAGCCGCTTCCAACCAAGGGTTCAACATACCCCGCGGGCACCATGGTTTTTATTATCATTTCTCATTTGCTGTGAGTTCAACATACCTCGAAAGGCACCACAGTCTTACTATCCATACGGAGCTGCTGTGGGTTCAACATACCCCAAAGGGCACCACAGTCTTATTATCAATCCGGAGTTGCTGTGGGTTCAACATACCTCGAAGGGCACCACAGTCTTATTATCAATCCGGAGCTGCTGTGGGTTCAACATACCTCGAATGGCACCACAGTCTTACTATAATGATACTGCTCCATCCTAAGCGGCTTTACTAAGGTAACGGAAAAACTACCGATCCCTAATTATCCCAATTATACCAGTTATCCACACATATTTATTCATAGTCGACTCAGTCATAACAACATGACTATTTTGCCTACATTAACCAAGCAGCATTTTAGTAATTTCATGATAGGTAATATAATTACCTATGCAACACATTTATTAGTCCTTATATTCTAAAAGGACTTCATAGTATGGATTTGTCGTAAGGCTAGTAGTACTTAGTTATAAAAACATATTCCACTCTGGCATATAAATATCCCATAAGACAACCAAGATAAAACATAGAAATATATTACAATTCGAACACATGGATACACTATACCACTATTAATACAAATTCGCAGAAACATATTTTAATCAATTATCATATATTGCGTTATTACACGCAATCCCAACATGTCATCACAAGTAAAAATATACTCATTACCTTACTACGGCACAGTAATTATAATATACTAACGTATGCACATATGTTAATTCGAATAGCATTGCAAAACATCGAATGCAGCATCTACTCAATCATTCCATCATAAGGGCATAATTACGTGTGTATATACAAGCGTTCCTACCATATAAATATATGTAAATACAAACATGGGACATACAATGCTGTATAGGTATTTTAGAATACCTAATCTAGCACTGCAGGTCGACGGTAATGGTATTACGCTTATAACTATATATATATATATATATATAAATATCTAACACACGGATATTAACACTTCTAATTACACAATCATGCCCATTCCTCGTCAATGGGACTTTTCTACAATTTAACTCATTATTATGATGTATAATCATGCAATTATAAACATTATAAATATTAAAACTAATTTTTTCACAATTTAAATATTATATTATCTTACCTTCAGGCACCCAATGCTTATACGAATGATGAAAATCTGTCCCGGAGAGGGTATATGCGTTCGAAATACTCCTCCGTACGCTACGGAATTTTTCTCGAAAAACGTGTAAGTTACTATTCACCAGCACTATTCATGGGGCACTATTCAACCCACGAACTTCCGGTTTCCGTTTCACGAACAGAATACACCATCACGATCCTTGCGATGTCGGGATGCTGTTCATGGTGTCCATATGCCACAAAACACAAATTAAAGCCTTCAAAATCACCAATCATCCTAAAATTTCAGATGTTAAGGAACCTACTTTGGACCCTAAAATCATCATCGAAACTCATTCTAAATTGAGATCTAAACATACCGCGTTGGAGTACGAGTGTCGGAGAGCACACTGGTCGGTTCAGATTCCACCGGAGCTACACCGGTCGCCGGAAATCTTGCCGGAAACACCCCTTCCCACGCCAGAATCCGGTGACCAAATGCCGGAACGGGGCACACCACCGTGAAGAGGGCGGCGAGACGGTGCCAGACGTGCCGGAGGTGTCGGTCAACTCGCTGCCGTCTGCCATGAATCGCCGGTCAAAGTTTACATCGGCGGAGCTTTGGGCGGCGCGTGAGGGCGTGTGGCAGCGGCGATCGGGGCGGGGTTGGCGGCGTTGTACTCGCGGCGGTCCGGCGGTCCTCCACTCGCCGGTGGTGAGGTGATCCGAGGTCCGGTGATGGAAGTCACTATTCACAAGAGAGAGAAGCGTGGGGAGGAGAGAGAGAGAAGAGAGAGAAAATGGAGGAAAAAAGTGAAATTTGTTTTCTGAGTTTTCCGACCCCTTCCCGCTTATATAGTCGGGCACGTGCGATGAAAATTACAGCTTTCCGCTTCCGTCATCAAATTTCTGGTACCGATAATGAAATACTGTATTTTCTGCTTATACAGTACGCTGTCTCGAATACCGGTCAACTCTCTCTCTTATCGAAACTCTCAAAAATACTGTATTATAACTCCATGACAAGGTTTTAAGAGTATAAAAATTTTCAAGATGTTACAAACAAACACAGTTTTAGAGGTGAAAATAATATTAATGTTAGCCATAAAAAATCTAACTCTCTTTCGCTACTCATATTTTGACCTATATTAAGCATCTCATCTAATTTGTTAGTGCCATGAGTGAATTTAGTAAGTTATGACCTAAAATCTTTAAACTCACAAGCTAAGACTTTAATTTCACTTTGTAAAACTTTTTTTCATTCTTTCAAACTAAAAACTAACTTGACTTCTTCTTTTAATTTGACTATAAGACCCTTCTTCTCAAGTTTAACAACAATGAGCATTTTGAAAACATCTTTATTCTCTTTTCTAAGCTTCAAGTTCTTTTTATAAAGTTTTCAAATGCACCATAAATATCATCCTCATCAACTAAACTAACTTCTTGTAAGTTAACACTCTTACCATAAAGAAAACAAAAGCCACAACATTAGCTTTATCAGAAGGTGACTCATCATCTTCATCTTTAATATAATCATCATCACTATAAGAGGCATTCATGACCTTTTTGCCCTTCTTTAAGTTATGACACTCAACCTTAATGTATCCAAACCCTTTACATTGATGACATTGAATTTTCATATTATTTTTAAATTTTTTTTTTCATTTTCAAAAGACTTTTTATTCTTACTAAAATATCCTTTTTTTAGATCTAAAAATCTTTCTAAACTTCTCGATAAATAACTCTATCTTCTCATTATCTAAAGATTCATTATTATATTCAATTTCAACCTTTTCCTTAATAGACTTGAGAGCCATAGATTTAGATTTTTTTGATTTAGGAAAACTTAATTCATACGTTTAGAGAGAAATTACTAGTTCTCTTATTTTAATAAAATATAGATCTTTGTTTTCTTTTATAATTATAATTTTAAGATGAAATCTTTAAGGCAAATTTCTAAGGACGAATCCTTTTGCCTAAATTAAAAATTGAGTTTATTATACCATTCAACTTAGCATAGAACTTATCAAACATTTCATCATTGTTCATCCTAATTTTCTCAAACCTAGGGGTTAATATCTAGAGTTTAGTGATTTTTTAATAGTATTGGTTCTTTTATGGGGGGTTTCAAGAATATCCAAAGTATCTTTGACAATCTTATACATAGATATTCTTTTAAACTTTTCAGAAGAAACAACTATAAAAATTACATTCATAACCTTATTATCCCAAGTTAGGATACGTAATTAATTCAACCTTAATCCATTAACTAAACTCTTTAGAACTATTCACACCATCAATTGTGACTATGGGGGGACTCCAAGCTTTCACACTAGGCATCCAAACATGTTCATCAGTTAATTTAAAGAATACTCTCATTCTAACATTCCAATAGGGATAGTTATTCCCATCATTGTACAAAGGGATAGATAGACCTTGAGATTTATTTTCCATTTGGGCATAATCTAAAGGTCAAAGATCGATGTTAGGCTTTGATACCAATTCAAAATTGCTCTTAGGTTTAGACCTAAAACACTTGAGAAGGGTGAAAGGTGTTTGACACAGAAATTAAAAATTTAAACAAGCAAATTAGAACACGTTAAAATTTATTATGTCCTAAATGAATCAAAGGCAAATAAAACTCTAAGATAATACCTTAAACCTACCACAAACAAATCCTAATAATGCATTCAAATAAGATAATTAATAAAACAATAAATAAAATTAAAACGTAAGAATTTATTAAAGAAGGAAAACCTTATGAAAAATTTTTTATAGGGTAAAAACCTTCTAGGCTATTTAAGAGCCATTTTAAAATTTACTAGAAAAGAAAAACTTATAACTGGTGATTTAACCTATAAGAACTTTTATAATCCCAGTAATCAGAACTTTAATTGTTTTATACTTTATGAATCTATGAACACTACATTCAAAGACTAGAACTTCAACCACTAATACCTTGCGAAATTTTAAAGGTTTATAGTTAGGTTTTTAGAGAAAGAAAATTTTGGTAATAATGGCTTTCATAAACAAACAATCATAAATTATAATAATGAAAACAAGATTTGTGATTATAGGAAGCTAATTAGGTTGGGAACGCTAAGAAACACTCAGAAAATAAAACTATCTTAAGAAGGAAGGAAAAACACATAGATAGCCATCACAAAATCTTAAATGCACAACTCAGGATTTTATATTTTTTGCAAGCTGCTTGAGCGAAGGTCAAACAAAGGTCAAATAGCCTGCCCAAGTATGTTGATCACTCAAGCAGATATCAAGTGATGGTCAAGCATCAAACTTCTATCTGGTGGCTACTCGAGCACCAATCAAGTGTTTATCGAACGTTGGTCAAGTAGTAGCGATCGTTCAAGTGCCAATCTAGCTCAAGCACTAAACCTCTACCCTTCAAATGACTTCACTTTAATACTCTCAGTCACTTATCTCCATACAACTTTGGAAACTATTTAAACATTGGATTTTGTCCATGAATGAGCCAACTTAAAAATTCTAACCTTAACCTTACCTCAAGTCAGTTTATCCTTAATAGTTATAAGGTATTTATGGATTTTATAGAGGACTTAGATTTTAATGATCCTTCTATTGATGAGATTCAAGACCTTTTCTTTTTTTTTTTTCCTTTAATCTTATCTTTGTACTTTAAAGTATTTTTTAACTGTGGGCCTTTCACATATCAGAAGTAATGGCCGTTGTATGGTTTATGAGAAAAAAACTCCCAAAGGGTTAGAGTTGGAATTATGCAAGCTTAAGAATTTTCAAATAAATTTAAACAACAAAAGAAAAAAGGTAAGAAAATTATACCTAAATTTCCTTAAATTTAGAATAGCTTGTCGTTTTTTATTTGCCTCTAGTTGTATCTACACCTTAATAGCTTGATGATGATTCCAGTATCATCTTTAGCAAGACAACTCTCTTAGGGCATGTATTTGGTTCCATGAACTAACTCTAATTGTGTTTGATTGTAAGAAAAATTTGCTAGAAAATTTCCTTCATTTTTTCTTTTCTTTCTCTTTTTTTTTTCTTTCTTGGCAAAACTTAGCCAAAATTTTTGAATGGCTTCCTTTCCTTTTCTTCATGGAATTTTCTACATTTATTATGCCAAAAATAAAACAATTTTATTTATGTTTATCAAGCCCATTAATTATCTTAATTGATGACATACATATGACTTAATATTAACTATATATAATTTAATTACATGCGTGAATCATTATATGATAAAGGTAAATAAATCTCCACTTTCAATGTGTATAAAATATGTGTCAATTTCCACCATCAATATGTCACACATTTACTAGATGGAGACTTTGACAGTTAGCATAATCTTAGCCATCCATGCATTAAAGAAAAATTAAATTACAACCATTCACTTATCAAACAAGAATTTAATTAATTAATTAATTAATATAAAATATAGCCCTAATTATCTTCTTTTTAGTCTGCCAAATTGTATTTATAATATATCATAAATTAACAAAAAAAATTTCAATGTTGTAAGTACTAATGCTCATTGTTTAGAAAATTTATTCAAAATAATATAATAGCTATCTGATCAAAATATCAAAACTATTTTAATTTTTGTTAATTCAAAAAATATCATTGTGGAACCCATAACCCCAATATATAAATATACATATATATATATATAAAGATAAAATATTCAGAATTTTAATTTATTTAATCAAATCATGGATATCAAAGAAAAATTTCTATTAAATATCTTTTTCTAAGAAAAGTAAAATATATACATTTATAAATTACTACCGTAGTTTCGAAATATATGTTCAAAATTTTGTACAACAAAACATGATATGCAGCTTCTTGAAATTTTTGCTATATTTTAGAGGAACCACCCGAAGCCATCCTACCGCTAACCATATCTGAAAAGACAATCAACCACAGGGGTAAGTAATTGAAAATTACTTAGTAAGAATTCAAAACTCTAATAGGTATGTATTCAACTTAATTCATTTACTTGAATAGCACTTCTACTATATAAATAGTAATTTTTATAAAATTTTCGGCAAGAATTCGCCTATATATATAGATTACACTACCTATAAAGAAAACCAGAACATTCCCAATATCATTCAGTAATGACTTACTGCTTCTTCAACAGATATCAATACCACTCTATATCGTCTTTTAGCATGCAGAAGTATTCTGTTACACATTTCATTTTCTCACTCATTTTTGTTCTATTTCTATATCATTCTAATTTTGTTCATTCTATTTTTCTAGTCTAAAGTCTGGATTCTATTTTTGTATTATGTTCTGTATCCTAACAGTATAGTATATGTACTAAACTGTATACCACACATCAGTATGTAAGTAAAACAATTTAGTACATTTCATTTATTTTGTTTTGATTTTGATTTTGATTTATTTTATTCTATACCGATCATAATTAGAGTAACTATAAATTATGACCACAATTTTGATACAATCTTCATCCTACACACCTACAAATAAATTCTGTTCGTATTGCATAAATTTTGTGTTGCCATGCCACCCCGGCCAGTGCCCACTCCAAAGCCACTTCTTCCCAGATATGGCTAATGCAACTAATTCTGTTTTAAGCTGGCATTACTGTACATGTGACACTCAGATATAAATAAACCATAATTTTTTTATTATCTCTTTTCTTTGGAAATGTTTTATGGAGTTATTGGAAGGAGATCGAGTGAAAATCGATTAAATAAATTATTTTGTCGGGTAAGGGTAAAATAGTCTTTTCACTCAAAATTGAGGCCAAAGTGAATTTTGATCGCATAAAAAGTCTTAGAATTTCATAAATATTATGTTGGAATATTTAATTTCAATTCGAGACGTGGTTGGTATATTTTTGGAAAGTCAGAAATAAAAAAGGGTAAAATCGTCATTTGATAAAATTTTGATTGATCAAGCAAAATGTCAAGAATATAAATTAGTATGACAGAGTGTATTAGAAGGAAAGATAGATCTTATAACCATAAGAATGCAAAAATTTCTATTTTGGACAAAAAGGGATAATTTTGCTAAAAAGGGCAAAATGGTCATTACGTCAAGGGTCGGAAGGACTCTGCCAGATTTTGATCATCCAGAACTCTTGTAAATGTTGTAAATAAGATATAGAAAAAGTGGAATTGAATTAAGATGTGAATTTCTCTGTAAAGGATGAAAAATGACCAAAGTGACCAATTTTCTTTATTAGGGGTAAAATGGTCTTTTCACAAGAAATTAGAAGAAAAAGTGGTAATTAAAATTGATGGACTAAAGTGAAAGAATATAAAAATAGCTTGGGTAATCTCATAATTTTCTTAGGAGCTAAATGCAAGCTTTGAAATATTTTTGGGCAATAGTATAATTTTTAAAAATATGGATTTGAATAAGATTGGTTGACTTTTCAAAATTGAAACAAAATTCACTTTTTCTTCTTCCTTGCCGTGAGGTGCTTCTCCCTTTCTCTTTCAATTTTTTGCACAAAAATCAAGCAAAATCTTTTAATCCGCCTGATTAAACGTGTTACCGCAGAAGGAAAAATTGTTCTACGCGTCGAGAGTTTTAATCTGACGGTAAAAGTTCTTGATTTCACTAAGTTTCAATTTATGAATTTGTTGAAAAGTGGTTTTTAAAAGTGGTTTATGATTTTTAATGGTGATTTAGGTGGTTTTACGGTATTGGGAGGTTTAATCAAGTAATTAGCATATTTTAAAGGTAAGGAAATATAATTTTCTTTTATGAAATTTGTGATTGGTGGTTGATTTGTGTAGGAATGGATTTAGGGATGGTGTTTAGATGGAATTGGGTATAGAATAATGTATAAAATGGAAGAAAATTTGAAAGAGGGGCAAAATGGTAAATTTGGAGTACTGTTTATCGAGCCTCTAAATGATATATTTTAATATGTTATGGTATGTTTGAATGTGTATAGGTATGTTAGGGAGCAAATGAAATTAGTAGGAATTGATTTGGGTGGACAAAATGAGGAAAAAATTTGAAGGAAGGGTAAAATGGTAACTTTGGTTTATATTGTGGAGATTTAAAAATATTTTGATGTGTTATGTAGGTATAATACTTTATATGGTTGTTGGAATGCATAAATGAATTATTATTATGGCCGTGTGATCAGAGCGTGGTTAATAGAATTTAGAATAGATTGTAATATTCAGGACGTTGCACGTTAGTTGTCATAATAATTATAGTAGTTATAATTATTATGTAAATTTTCTTTATTAGTAAATGATGCATTGATGTGGTTATCCATTAATATTGGATAGTATACGATATATTTATCGTGATAGTAGAAATTATAATTGTGATGAATAAATCTCAGTGAATTTGGTAGACCGGGTATTTACGAGTGTATATGATTATGGAAGTGTTATGAATTGTTGGTTAGGTATCACTATCCGCAAGTGCATTATACATTCATTATGTGAACGAATTTCATATGCGCATAAAATCGAGATGTGAACGTTATTTATCATTTCTGTGTGTATAGGTGCGCATATGTGGTATTTATTGTGCATGGTTTGAGTGTACAATAGTTTAAAAAAAAAAAATGAATGCATGGTTTTAGGCCATGTGGTATTAATTGTGTGACTACATTAGTTATGGATTCGAATATTCAGATACCCTTCACACCCACTGGCTTAGTTATAGCCAGATTATATGATCGATCATATATAAAATATGAAAATAACCTAGGTAGCCTCATAATTTTCTTAGGAGTCAAATGAAAGTTTTGAAAAATTATTGGGTAATAGTATAATTTTTAAAAATATGAATGTGGATAAGATTGGTTGACTTTTCAAAATTGAAGTAAGCCCATTTTTTCTCTTTTCCTTCTCATGAGCTACCCATTTCTTTCTCTTTCAATTTTTTGAAAAAAAATAAAGCAAAATCTCTTAATCCGCTCATTTAATCGCGTTACCGCAAAAGAAAAACTTATTCTGTCTGTTGAGAGTTTTAATTTAATGGTAAAATTTTTTGATTTTATTAAATTTTAGTTTTTGGAGTTGTTGAAAAAAATTATTTAAATAATAATTTTATGGATTAAATGATGTTTTAGGTTTTTTTTTTTTAGCTTGAATTGGATACAATAGCCATCACATTTGGATTTGAGGTAAGAAACTTAAACCCTAACTTTGTAATTTAGAAATTTTGTAGAGTTGATGCCTAATTTATGAAATTGAGTATTTGTAAAATAGATTAAAGTGAATAGAATTGTATAAATAAGAAAAAAATTAGTTTATTCATAATATAACATATTCGGTCATTATTTATAGAGTATTTAAATGTTTAATTTTAATGTGTTTTGACATGTTTAAATATGTATAAATATGTTTGGGAATAGATGAAATTGGTAAGAATTGGTTTATATGTGTAAAATGGAAGAAAAATAGAAAAAAGGGTAAAATGGTCAATTTTGGATTTCTGTTCATTAAGTGTTAAATTATGATATTTTTGATGTATTTATGTGTTAATAATTGTATTGAGAATAAATGAAATTGGTAGGAATTATTTGCATGTGTAAAATGGAAGAAAAATAGAAAAAAGGCAAAATAGTCAATTTTGGGTACTATTTATTTAGTGTTAAATTACATTAATTTATAAGTGTTTAAAATGGTTGATTAAATATGTGTGTGTGTGTGTGTGTGTGTGTGTGTGTATACATATAAAATAAAAAAAAA
>CP135536.1:3846999-3875708 GCA_032402905.1 Khaya senegalensis
TATATATATATATATATATTTGTGAAAAATTAATGATTAAGTATTCTTTATAGTCACGTCTTATTCTGCCAACATTCATCGTCTAAAGAGTTATTTTAAAATATCTTTCCAGCGATGTATGTTTAATGTACGAATACCTTAATATAAATATGTGTGTGTGCGCGTGAGTATGTGTGTATATATATATACATATATATGTCTCGTAAATGGATTAGGAGTATATATATAAATATATATATATATATATATGAATTGGTTATTATTATTATTAGAAATATTATTTTTATAATTGATTTGGTAGTATATAAATAGGTAGGTATTGAAAGGCGACGATAGGTATAAATTTATTTTATATTGGGAAGAAATTATAAAATGTTGTATATGTGATTACTAGAATTTGAATAATTTACTAAAAAACTCTTGAGTAATAGTAAAGGGTAAATAAGTAACATGAGCATATGATGAATTGTGGAGAAATGTATGAGTGGCCAATATCCTTAAAGTATGATTTCGGAATTTTTTTGCATACCGGCAGAGCCGCTTGGGACAAAATAAAATAATGATTTATTATTTACTGTGGTGCTCTTTAGGATACATGGAACTTACAGTCATCCTTGTGGTGTCCGGAATTGTACGTAAGAAACCACGGCAGTCCTCTATGGCGCCTTTGGGCACGTTGAACCCATGGTAGGAAGTGGCAGTACGCCATGGTGCCCTTAAGGGCATGATGAACCCATGGTAGCATTATAATTGTGCCAAACTTATTCATGTATTGGTGTATAAGATAAATAACGTGGTCATGATTTATAGTTTGCCTAAGAATAATTGATCAAATGAAAAGAGAACAGGATAGTAGAATTAGAATAGATGGGTAGAAAATGTACAAAGGAAAGTAGTACTATACTATGATTATTCGTAATATGCTCATTAATTTCGTAGTTAGAATGATTAGTCCTAACTGGTTGTTGTGTAACGTTGGATATACAGAATATATTATTGTCCTAATTAGTTATTATTTGTATGGTTAGAATATTATAGTTTATTAAATTATTTTATTGGGTTTTATAGTTCTTACTGAGTAATTTTAAATTACTCACTCCATGGTTGAAATAATTTTCAGGTATAGTTAGTAGGGTAGTGGAACCGGGCAAACCCTCAGGACAGTGATCTGTCAAGAGAATTAGGCATACCAGCTTTTGATACTGTAATAATTGTATTTTTGTTATAAATTATATTTTTGATATATTGTATATGTTGTAAATAAGTATATATATGATGAATGTTTACTTTGACAAAAAAAAAAAAAAATTAATGTTTTTTACATACTTGTTTAAAAGTTATTATTTATTTTTTTTAAAATGGGTATGGGAATCCCACATTCATTCACATTACTAAATCACATAAACACAAATGCATGTACCCATAATCAATAATCATAATAAAATAATAATACCTATTAATATATATATATATATACACACACACACACACACACACATATACACATATATATTAATATATCCATATATACTATACTATAACACCATACCATACACTATAATTAAAACATACAACACCATAAAGGTATTTTAAAATACCTCGGTATGGCGACAAATGTTGACAAAATATATTATACATTCCAATGCAATCTATTCTATTTTTGATAACCGATCAAAATCATTCCAACACTTTTAAGTTTTATAAACATACCTATTCTCCATCAATGAGATTTAATTCAATATATTCCATAATCATATTTATAAATTAATATATTCATCAAAACATAATACAATAGAACTCATATGATTAGTTACACTTCCTAATGACTGAATTTTCAATTATACTCTTTTTCTAATGTCTTTCATTTTTATCCACCTAAGTCAAATTCTACCAATTCCAATGTTTTATAATACATTTATAAATATATCATAAAACAACATTTAAGATTACCCAAATAGTAAGCAAAATTACTATTTTACCCTTTCTCCATTTGTCATTTGTTTTAACCAACCAAATCAAGTGCAATCAATTTCTTTGTTTCACCGTACTATTATTAACACGCAATTCTCTAAAAAATCAGCATGTAATGCCTAAATAAACAGTACTCAAAATTTTTAATTTTGTTATTTTTTTTTTATTTTTCTTCTAGTTTACACGTCCAAATCAATTTCTTTTATTTCTAAACACGTGTATACACATTTAAATATATCAAAACACGTCAAAATTAAGCATTTAAGTACTCTATGAACAGTGGTCGAATATGTCATAATATATCTAAATCAAATTTTTCTCTTTACACAATTCTGTTCACTTTAATCTATTTTTCAATAATTCAATTTCATAAATTATACATCAATTCCACAAAACTCCTAAATTGCCAAGTTAGGATTTAGGGTTCTTACCTTAAATCCAAAATTGATTGCAATTCTACCAAATTCAAGTTAAAAAAAAATACTTAAAACACCATTTAAAACCATAAAACTACCATCAAAATCACCTTTCAACAAATCTATAAACTAAAAAATAATGAAATCAAAAACTTTTATTGTTAAATTAAAACTCTCAATGCGTAGAACAATTTTTTTTTTTCTGTGGTAACACATTTAATTGAATAGATTGTGAGATTTTGCTTAATTTTTTTAAGAAAATTAAAAAAAAAAATTGAAAGAGAAGGGAAAGAGTGATTCATAGTAGAAGAGAGAAGGAATAAGTTGAATTAATCTAATTTTGAAAAGTCAAAGAGTTTTATCTAACTTAACATTTTGAAGATTATACTCTTACCCAATAATTTTCTAAAACTTACATTTAACTTCAAAAAAATTATGAGGCTATCCAAGCTATTTTTAGATTCTTTCACTTTAGTCAATTAGTTTTAATTCTCACTTTTTCTTCGAATTCCTTGTAAAAAAAATCATTTTACCACTAAGAAAAAAAAATTGGTTATTTTAGTCCTTTTTCATCCTTTCTAGGGGAATTCACATTCAAATTCGATTTCGTTTTTTTTTTTTTTTTACATCTTATTTACAATATTTACAAGAGTTTTAGGTAATTAAAATCTAGTGGAGTCCTTCTGACCCTTGGCATAATGACCTTTTCGTCTTTTTCAGCAAAATTATTTATTTTCATCTAAAATAATAATTTTGGTATTTCTAGAGTTATAAAATATATCTTTCTTTCTAACACACTTTAATTATACTAATTTATATCCTTAACATTTAACTTGTCAATTAAAACTTTATTAAAATAACGATTTTGCTCTTTTTTGCCAATAGTACCTATTTTCTCTAAATTTTCTTCAAACGCATTTTTAAGACTTCTCTTTTATATTTCTCTACTTCAATACTGTTACTATATCCACTTCAATGTGAATATAATAGCGAATTTAAGCAATACTTAAATGTGAAGATGTTACAATCATTAACTAATTTAATGATATATTTTATTCATTATTAGCATATTGGTTATTGTATATGACCCCTTAGATTCATTGTAAACTGGACAAGAGTAGATGCATACTCATTCACATCCCTTTGGTATAACTCATTATAACCAAAATTCTTAGTGATCATGAGTAACCTCTACTAAGATATTATAACCTCCAGACACAAAGAATGTATTCTAAATGAACTTAATATAATTACACCTATGTGTAGTAAGGTTCCTTTACCATAAACTCCTTAATTGAGTACTGGCCATGGTGTCATTAAATCTCTAACTTAATCATTGGATCAGAAACTCAATCATATATAGGATTCATGTATCAATTGAACTCATTTATTCCTTCATGTTATAATCCTATTAAGTTCTTAAGCTTAATTATCTAAGCCAGTAGATTCCATATTGATCATCATTTGTTTTTATACAATAAGAACACATTGCTGTCAAACTTCTTCACCAAATATGTCTAGCCTAGTATGATATACTCAAGTAAATGATCTACCTTAGTGCAGAGAATGGCTATGATATTTTAGGTCAATGGATTAGTAGTACACTAGTATGGCTGTGTGATGAATCATTGATTGTGGATAATCACCCATATGATTTATTATGTTTGGTTATGTTCAATAATACCTTCTTTAACATATTAACCATGTTCATGCTCTTGTGACATAAAACTCATCATTGGCAGTAATAAAATATACCAATCATGCAATGTCACTGTCCTTAATGACATCATTTCAATTGGAAACATATTCAGATATATTTAAATTAAAAACTCTTTACTTATATCTATAACTATTTGCAGATAAAGTTTTGACACATAATACATTATGTGATCTCATTTTGAGTATAAATTAAAAAATAACAACTGAATAGATGCAAAATGATATAATTGCTATTATATTAATTGTAAACAATTTTACAACTAATTACAAATATATATATATAATGATTAATATCCTTGAATCTTATGACATGATTAGTTTTAAGGTATATCTCCAATAGTATTACCTTATTGCTACTCAAGATTCTTTCTTTGTTTTAAATCTAAAACTTCTTAACATGGATGGAAATCTTTTTATTCTTTCTTAACGAGCGAACAAGAGTTTGAAGATGGTGATTTGGAATGTCACATGGTAGTACTTAAGAACTATTATGAGCCATGTTATCTTTTTATACTTAAATTTTTATACTTATCTTCTTACTGACACTAATTTTCTTTTTGTTAACCATTTACACTTTAAGGGTTAAAATTGCATATGAACTTAATAGAGAGGACTATAATTTAATGGATTTCTTTAACCCTACTTCCTTAGTAGCTATTAGGATTCATGCACCAATCTTTTACTTACCTTATAGCCTTCTAACAAAACTAAAAAGAAATAAGAGGAAAAGGAATCCAAATGTTACACCATTAAAAAGGATGAAGAAGCTTGGCAAGGGTAAGGTTTTTCAACTATAGTAACAAAAATATAAGTTAAGACATCTAAAAATGAAAGGCATAACAAACAACTTTGAATGCCTTCTTTTACTACTGTTTCAAAGTCTTGAGCTTCTTTGACATCTCAACAAACCACTAAGTCAACCTTTAAAGGGATGCTTCTTTCAATCAACCCTCAAATGCAAACTTTAATGTTAATGTCCCTTATAATTACTCTTTCCTTACCTCCTTAGTTTTCTTGGGAAGAATTTATTCAAGTTAATAAAGAACTTAGGCTCACACAGGTAAATCTTATGAAGGCTTTGAAGTTTTTGACCTTTTTTTTAACTTTTGTTTTGGATTCTTATACCTGAATTTTTGTAAATGCTTTTTTTCTTTTTCGATTATAGTACCTTCTTCTAACGTATGATGCCAACCAACAAGTTTAGGCCCTTAAAGATGAGTTGAATGATTCCAAATGTCAGTATAAGATACTTAAGTTGGATTATGTAATTACCAAGGACTTGTGAAATATGGCTATATGCTAAAGGGACGAGGAGAATGCTAAGACAATAACCACTATGAAAAAAATGGCTCAGGTGTCAACTAGGGTCACTTAAGAGGAAAATGGTGAATACATTAGTTAAGAGAAATGAAATCTTGTAGAGCAAAGTAGAAGCACTAAAAAAGTAGATCAAAGAGATTATAGAGAATTTGTTTTAGAATATCTTAATATAATTGATAAGTGTAAAATGGATGTTTTGAAGTGTTATCCTAATTTTGTCTAGTTTTACTTTGATGTAATGATTGCTAAAGAAAAATAACCTAATTATTCTACTTTGACTTATAAGGGTGTTAATGTTGTTCTTGAAATGATATTCTCATTTTTGTAACTCTATAGTTTTGACTTCTCCTAACTTTCAAGAGTTTACCATAAAATAACTTTTCACGAATTTTGATACCATAATGGTTAATGATGAGGACGTCCTTAGATTAGTTTATTTAGTTAATCTTTTTTTTTAGGTAGCTTTAGCTTGTTCTTTTTCATTAGTTTAATCGACTTTATTTATCAATGAAAGACATTTTGATTTTACTATTATCCATGTATGAAAAGTTGATTTATTTATGCAACAAGCTTATTTATTAGCACAAATATATACAAAGTACACATGTAGTTATTTCACTGATAATATTTCTTAAAGGTGATTATCATTTCAAGCATGTTTAAGTAAATGACCACTTAAAGTAGATAATACATAAGTTTCAAATTGAATTACTTTACGCACAATATATAAGCCTTTTTATTTGGGCCCAAGAGTACTATCTCGAGGATCCTTAGTATTTTGCATGACTTTGTTGAGAACAAGATCTTCTTATTAAAAACTATTCATCACTTCAAAGTTGTAGAAGGGCAACCATATATCAGTAGGAGGCCATTTTAATTATGGTTCATTCTCGTTTTTCTTACAACAAGATAAGGTTATTAAGTAAGTTATTGTCAATTTTACACCTAAAGTGCCAGTATTTCAATCTCCACAAGGATGATTGCTTTATTCTTATAAGTTAGTAAAATTGGTATTTCCCTATTAATGTACTTAAAGTAGTTTGGCATGACTAGAGAACATAGGAAAGTTTTTTAAGCCAAAGTTCATTGGTTGATTCTAAAATTTTTTTAAAGTTTGCTTTGTGACTTTTTTAGTACCTTCGACCTTTCTATTCGATTGAGAATGAATTGATGATCAATAGTAATTGTTGTTACAAAACCTTCATGGTTTTTTTTTTAAACTTTCAAACTTTTTTTTTCATTGTTTGTGATTACCATATATGGTATTCCAAATCAAAATATGATACTCTTTTTAAAAAACTCAGTTGACTTCCTCATGGAGATAAGAGCGAATAACTCACCTTAACCTATTTAATGATGTAATTAATATTACTAATTACGAATTTTGTTTGAGACTTTCTAATTGAAAAAGGTCTTATAATGTCATGAGAGGAGTTCTGATTTATAGTGGCCTTTTAGGATTAATTATAAATTTTTGGCACTTGATACAACATTGGAGCATCTTCATTGCATTCTTATGCATTGTTGGTTAAAAGTATCTTGCTTTATTATCTTACATGCAAGAGATTAAGCACTTAAGTTGTTTTCACATGTTCCTTCATAGATCTCCTTTAGAATAAAATCACCATCCTCAAGTGTAAGATATTTAAGTAAAGGTGTGACAAAAACTTTTTTGTAGAGTTGTCTATTACAGAATATCTTATTATTTGATATTTCACATTTTGAGCTTTATTCTTGTCTTGATGAAAAGTACTTGTTTGTATGTAACTCTTGATTGGCTACATTCATGTTGCTTGTAGTTAGTAGAAACCATGGATCCTTTTGTTTTGATAATACTAGGCTCTATAATTAAAACAACTAAAATTGATGTCATAGATTTTTCTAAGAAGACAAAATTAATTGGGCAAATGCATCAACTTGTCTGTTATTTTCCTTGGCTATTTGCTTTTCTTTGTATTTTTAAATCTTTTTAAAATTTTTATAAATCGAGAAAGAAGGTTACCATGTTAAAACCGAGAATAGCATAGTTATAATTGATTTGCTTAATTATAAGAAGTGAGTCATTATGTCCCATGATGTTTTCAACTCCTGAGGTTTTACATAGCCCTAGGCAAGCAAGCAAAGGCTTATACCTAGCTTTATTAGTCCTACACCTCTTTCTTGTTCATTTATGACTAGAAAGCCATATCTCAAAGCACATTTAATCTTTAAATCATCTAAGTTCACCTTAGTTAGTCTTATACCTCTTTCTTGATGTAACATCTTGAAATTTTTATACCCTTAAAACCTTGTCATAGAGTTATAATACAGTATTTTTGAGAATTTTGATAAGAGAGAGAGTTGACCGGTATTAGGGACAGCGTATTATATGAGCAGAAAATACAGTATTTTATAACCGGTATCAGAAATTTGACGACAGAAGCGGAAAGCTGTAATTTTCGTCGTGCGTGCCCGACTATATAAGCGGGACGGGGTCGGAAAACTCGGAAAACAAATTTCACATTTTTCCTCTATTTTCTCTCTCTTCTCTCTCTCCTCCCTACGGTTCTCTCTCCTGTGAACAGTGACTTTCGTCACCGGACCTCGGATCACCTCACCACCGGCGAGTGGAGGACCGCTAGGCCATCGCGAGTGCAACGCCGTCAACCCCACCTCGATCGCCGCTGCCACGCGCCCTCACGCGCCGCCTGAAGCTCCGCCGACGTAAACTTTGACCGGCGATTCACGGAGGAGGACGGCGAGTTGACCGACACCTCTGGCGCGTCTGGCACCATATCGCCGCCCTCTTCACGGTGGTGTGCCCCGTTTCGGCTTTTGGTCACCGGAATCCGGCGTGGGAAGGCTGATCGGGAAGGGGTGTTTCCGGCAAGATTTCCGGCGATTGGTGTATCTCCGGTGGAATCTGAACCGACCAGTGTGCTCTCTGACACTCGTACTTCGATACGGTATGTTTAGATCTCAATTTGGAATGGGTTTCGATGATGATTTTAGGGTCCAAAGTAGGTATCTTGAAATCTGAAATTTTAGGATGATTAGTGATTTTGAAGGCTTTAATTTGTGTTTTGTGGCATATGGGCACCATCGACAGCATCCCGACATCGCAAAGATCACGATGGTGTGTTCCGTTCATGAAACAGAAACCGAAATTTCGTGGGTTGAATAGTACTTGTGAATAATGCTCATAAACAGTATTTTGCACGTTTTTTGAGGAAAAACCCGTAGCGTACAGGGGAGTATTTCAAACGCGTATACCCTTTTCGTGATAGTTTTTCATCATTCTTATAGGCACTGGGTGCCCGGAGGTAAGATAATATTATATTTAAATTGAGAAAAAATAGGTTTTTAATATTTATATCATTTATAATTGCATGAATGTACATCGTAGTAATGGGTTAAATTGTAGAAAAGTCCCATTGACGGGGAATGGGCATGATTGTGCAATTAGAAGTGTTAATATCCGTGTGTTATATATATATATATATAGTTATAAGCGTAAGACTATTATCGTTGACCTGCAGTGCTAGATTAGGTATTCTAAAATACCTATACAGCATTGTATGTCCCATGTTTGTATTTACATATATTTATATGGTAAGAACGCTTGTATATATATACACACGTAATTATGCCCTTATGATGGAATGATTGAGTAGATGCTGCATTCGATGTTTTGCAATGCTATTCGAATTAACATGTATGCATACATTAGTATATTACAATTACTATGCCGTAGTAAGGTAATGAGTATATTTTTACTTGTGATGACGTGTTGGGATTGCGTGTAATGGCGCAATATATGATAACTGATTAAAATATGTTTGTGCGAATTTGTATTAATAGTGGTATAGTGTATCCATGTGATTGAATTGTAATATATTTCTGTGTTTTATCTTGATTGTCTTATGGGTTATTTATATGCCAAAGTGGAATATGTTTTATAACTAAGTACTACTAGCCTTACGACAAATCCATACGTATGAAGTCCTTTTAGAATATACGGACTAATAAATGTGTTGCATAGGTATATTACCTATCATGAAATTACTAAAATGTTGCTTGATTAATGTAGGCAAAATGGTCATGTTGTTATGACTGAGTCGACTATGAATAAATCTGTATGGATAACTGGTATAATTGGAATAATTATGGATCGGTAGTTTTTTCGTTACCCTAGTAAAGTCGCTTAGGACGGAGCAGTATCATTATAATAAGACTGTGGTGCCCTTCGAGGTATGTTGAAACCATAGCAGCTCCGGATTGATAATAAGACTGTGGTACCCTTCGAGGTATGTTGAACCCACAGCAGCTCCGTATTGATAATAAGACTGTGGTGCCTTTCGAAGTATGTTGAACCCACAGCAAATGAGAAATGATAATAAAAACCATGGTGCCCGCGGAGTATGTTGAACCCATGGTTGGAAGCGACTGTTTTTCGTAGCGTCCTTGGGTACGTGCAACCCATGGTAGAACTAATTATCCTATTGGTTTGAGGAACCCGGTGTGGGCGAATGACCATTGTATACATATATTGAAGTGTACAGTGGATATCATGTCCACGATTCATAATTTACTTAATTATGACAAATCTATAAGGAAATGAATCCGTGTGCATAATAGATTCAAACTGTATGGTAGAATACTTCTATCTGCTAAGAGTTGCTTGTGTTAGTGTGAATTGCAATGAAGCAGTAACACGTTATGTTTTATTTGGTATGGGGACTGTCATGGTTTTGTTGTGCAGATAGGGCAGCTTATATGTATAGGCAAACTCTTGCCGAATTCCTATAAGAAATACTATTTATACAGCCATTCATGACCTCCCTTTGTATTCTGGTTTTCATATGTAGTGGAAGGTCTAGGATTACCTGTAGTTGCAGTCACAAACAGATTATTGTTATGAATGTGAATTACGAAAATGGCGGAAGTCTAATCATATCTTGGCAAGTGTCAAGTCTGTAAGAGAGAACTTAATTTTGCAAAAACAGAGAGCTAGCATCAGCTTGAAAAAGGGGAATTAGTATTTAAATAGGATAATGGGTAAGGCAGTAAATATGTTACCTCACTTCTAATATATAGAATCCTGTTTAGCTCACAGATATATTTGGGAAATGAAAAGAATATGTGTGAATTCATAATAAGATTAAAGATCATGTGAGAAGCTTGAGAATATTGTGGAAAAAGGCGCATTAGATGTATTACAGGTTATTTGACATATTAGTTTACACGTTTATTCGTAGGGTTGAGAATACAGTAAGAATATGATGGTGCAGGAACTATGTTATGAATTTACATTGTTATTGTCGGTATACTTTAGTGAACAACTAGGATTAGATTGGTATATGTCCTTAGAATAGTATAGTCAATGTTTAATGTAGGTGAAAGAATCTCTAGTATGGGATAAAGAATGAAAGACGTGTATTTGTGATTATAGTATAACTGTCAGGTTGTCTTGCTTCAGTGAAAATAAAAAGATAATATGAATGTATGATAACATAGACTGGTAATGAACCAGTATTGAGATAATTGTGATACGTGGATCGGATATGTATGTTCCATCTCCCTCAGCTGGGCTTGTAAGCCAGTTTTTAATGGAGGTGTGACGTTAAGACTGTGGTACCCTGAGGGGTAGGTGGAATCCACAACTGTCCTCCAAATGGCCCAGTGGCTTAGAGTAACAACCATGATCTATAATGTTCCTTAGTATAATCGATCATTTGTAAACGCAATAAAATTTTTATCACCAACCTTCCGGGAGTGGAAATGGCATACAGAAATAGTGTTATTATTTTACTAATACCCTCGGTTGTATCTATATTTAGGTGTTTGAAATATTTATATCCTATGTGGGTATTGATTGTGTGCCTAGGATATTTTGGCTATTTTGGGCCGAGTGTATGATTGATACTGTATGGTTATACCGGCTTCTAAACAGTTCCTCTGTATGGGACCGCAGCATTAGCTGTTATTTATACGAATAACTATGTAATGATTTTATATGATTATGTAGGTATTCGTGGATAAGAATAGAAATAGAATTTAAACGGACACAGGAGATAACGTGATTCATTTAGAAAATATATTGATTGAGATTGCATTATCTGTATATAGTATATCATGAGGAGTGTTACTCTGATTGAGATATTTATACAGAATTCATAGATGATATAGTGCTTAGAGTTCTAGAGGAGATGATATAATATCTTGTGTACAGTATTGAGCATATGCTTGTTGGAATATGTACATTGATATGTGGACATGCATTTACTTGTGTGTGTGGAATTGTGTGAAATGGCCAAAATAAGTAGGGATTCAGGTAACATACTCCTTCCTTTATTTAAGTATTGTATTATCTTACTGAGCCATGTGGTGTGCTCACCCCTTTGTGGGATTATTACTTTCAGGTGAATACGGCATAGCGGTAGCGGTTCCGGAAAGTGCAGTTGAGGCAAAGATTTTCGGGTGAGGCATAGTATATTTAAGGTTTAGGCCATTGTTATGTAATTTTATTTCTGTGTACTCTGAAGTATTAATTTCATTAAAATGCATAACAATTCTTTAGAAAAAAATAATAATACTATTTTAGCTGTTACTATTTATGTGGTTACTTTTTATAAACTCTTTTGAATAAATGAAAACTTCGCTTCACTATGAGAAAGCGTTGATTTTTGTCTTTTCGATAATTTCAATGTACTATATGCCACATGAATAGAAATGAAAGGAAGGGGGTGTTACACTTGATCATTTGAAGACCTATCAATAAGGAGCTTCTGTAATCCTAGCTTGGAATCATTGGTTATGACGTTTTCATTTATGGACTCTATAGTAAAGTTTGCGAAGGCTTGTCTTTTAATTTATATTTAAGGTATAATGTGATTATTAAACTCATTTGTTCTAATGGATCATTTTGTTAGACTTCTAAATAATCCCAGCTTTCACAACCCTTGCCTAAGGGATTTATTAGTTAGTATCACAATTGTGTGGGCTTGAAAGTAAGAATTTTGTTTTCTAACCAAAATAACCAATGAGAGGGCAAGCTTTACCAATTTTAGGTAACTTTTCTCACACTTTATCATGGAATGGCTAATATAATAGATTGATTTTTGAACCTCTTAATCTTGCTTGACAATTACCAAGCTCATGGCATGTAAAGAAAGCACAAAATAAGGAAAAAGCTCTTCTTCTTTTTATGGTTTAGAGAAAAGTGTGATTATCAATAAGTATAACTTTAGTTTTTCGAATGCCATCTTGCACTCGTTTGCCCACTCATATCTTTCCCTTTCTTTAAGGCTTTAAAGAATGAAAGACACTTATTTATATAACATGTAGATAAAATGGTTCAAAGTTATGACTTTGCTATTTAATTTTTGAATTGCCTTTATATTATTGGATGATTTTAAGTTGATCAAAGCCTAGATATTTTACAAGGCTGGCCTCAATCCTTTTTTACTAAAAACTTCAAGGAACTTATCTAAAAAAACCCTAAATGTGCATTTAGAAGGGTTAAGTTTCATCTTACATTGTTGAAGTACCTCAAGGTTTTCTCAGGTTTTCAATATGATCGCCAACTTTTGGACACTTTATGTTAAAGTTGTGCCTTATTAACCAATCACATTATGACATACATTTTTTCTTGTAAATTTTTTTGATTATTATTGAAATGTTTTGTTTATAACATATATTTTTATTATTTGTATACATGTTTATAGGTATACTGATAAAGTTCATAGAATGTTTGTAAAATACATCTAATTATGATGAGTACATACTTATGAGGTAGACATACTAGTAACATCTATCTTAAATATTCTCAGTCGTAGGACTTTAGAGTAGAACTTTTATAGTATTGAATACATTGGTACTTATTATGCTTACTTAGTAAAGAAGGTGATTGTTCTCATAGACTACTTATGTGTGGACACTAAGACAAGTGCATAAGTTCTTATTAGAGAATAAGTTCATTGAACTAACTCAGAGCAAAAATATTTAAATGGTAATTGTATGTAACTTTCAATTAGACATTCTTTGTATTAGTAATATTAGCGATCTTTATACTTGATAATACTATAGTTATTTTGTGGGTGAAATACTATACTTTGATACTATTTAGGAAAGATATGATTAAAGTTTATTACAATAATTATTAGTTATATTATGATACTTATAGGGATAAGTGAATGTTCAATAAGGAATCTGTCACCTTTAGTATATTATGGGAGTATGCTTTATGTGATTAATAGAGATATGATCTGAGAAATCCTTGGCCAAGGTGAAAAGTAGGATTAAAAAGTAGTTCTTAATGATAATACACTTTATGAATCATAATCTCAAGATTTAATCAAAAATAATATGATAAAAAGATTGAATTGCACGACAACTAATTATAGAAAAGTTCATTTTGAAGTTTATCACTTCATTATAATCCAGGTGATCATGATATATTGCTAGATATCAATCTTGGTCTATAGACATATTTAATTAATCATAAGTGATTTATTAAATATCAAATGAAATAAAGAATTTGATTTGGAATTTTAATATACATTTACTACTGACTTTATAGTAAATCTATTGAATCATATTGAAATTGATAATAAACTTACTAAAGAGGATTTTCAAATGTTAAACCACTTAAATATAACATATTTGTTAAAATGGTATTATGGTAATTTTTAAATAAATTAGTGTATAATGAGATTATATATTAATTTGTGAATTATAATATATATATATATATAATGTGATTATATATTTTATCAAATAATTGATATATAATATGACTATATATTAATTATTAAAGTAAATATGTGTTATTTATTAAGTGGATAAGTGGCACAATTATAACCTAGCACTAGACACAATTATGACCACATAGGTGTAATTTGAGATAAAATTAAACTTGCTTTAATAAAAACATGTAACCTAAGCATGAGATATACTAGTTTAACATATAAAAAGGTGAGAAAATTGGAAAAACTAAGAGAATTTTTCAAAAATTTGTACTAAGGGTTTTCTTTACACTTTTGCTACTTTGAACATCAAAATTTTCACTTTTTCTCAAAAAAAAAAGCACATCCAAGTTCAAGTAGGTTCAATTAAGAGTGGACAAAATATATAGTAATGTCTCCATAGCCCTTCTAAAATTTCAAAAAGTTGAACTTTTTAAAAAATTCAATAAACAAGTAGGCTGTTTAAATTTTAAATTTTAAATTTTATCTATCAATTTATTCAAAGTAAAATCTTGGATAATAAGCATGCTAAGAATTCTAATAGTTTAGACTTCAATGGAGTGTGTTATATGTTTAATTTTGCTATTATAAAGTGTCTAAAATTTTGAAAATTAATTAAAGCATGATGAAATTAAAGTTACTTATGTTGAAATGTTCAATATAATGGCTAGAATTGATAATACTTCACTAGTTCAAGTGTCAAATACTTTGTTAAGTATTCAATTGTCAAATACTTAATTAAGTGATTGTTTTAGCCATATTCATGCATGTTTTGAACACGGCATAATGCACTCAAATGTTGAATACTTTATGTTAAATGGAATAAGGGTTATTTCATGACGTGTTTGCTGTGAATATTTTAACTTGAATGTCATGTCAAGAATACGCACTATTTAAATTGAATATATTAAGCTTGGAATGCATGATTAAATGTTATGCCCTTGGTTGATGGTGTGCTAATGCATGTTAATTGTCATGTATGTTTAAATTGATAAGACCATAATGAATTAATTAGAATAAATCTCTCTCATTGTTAAAATATTAAGTTGTAAATGTAAGACATTAAGAATGATTTACATGGCCTTCTACCATTTTTGTGTCAATTGAATTCATCTACTTAGTATCAATTTGTTGTGTCATACAAGGTTTACATATTGTTTAGATGTCATGGGATGGGGCATTGAACATATGATGTTTTGAGTAAAGCATAACTATTTAGCTTTGTTGTGTCACACAAAGGTTAAACAATGAAACTAAATTTACAAGAAATGGTGGGTTTGACTTAACTAGAATAATATGATTTGTTATGTCACATAACGTTATATATGCTTTAGAAGCTAAATAAATTGAAAGTTACATGAGTTATATTTGATATAAGTTACCTACCTAATTAAAAATACATTATTTGTTGTGTCACACAAGATCACAATGTTTATGTTAATTAGGACTTCAATACCTATTAAAATAATTTTTTATTTTCTTATTTGCATATTAGAGGGTTATGCATTTTGATTAAAATAGTGGGAAGTACTTAAGAATAAAGTCCATTTCTTAATTTATTCATTAATAATAATGTTTACAATATTTTTTGTTGTATGTTAATATAGATTATAATGACTACTTTAAAAAGTCCGCTTAAATCCATACTTGATGCTAATTTGCTTACCAGTCCTATCTTTTTAAATTAGTCATGCAACTTAAGAATTATTCTTGCTCGTAAGCATATTGCCTATGTTCTTGAGTAGCTGATGCCTATAACTATTGCGAAAAAGGTATATGAGAAAATGAAGAAAGCGTCTTAAAAATATAAGGAAGATGAAGCTATTGCAAAGGTTATATGTTAGTTGGCATGAACAATGAATTGCAAAGACAACATGAAAGAATGGATGCCAAATCCATTTTGCTTCATCGTTAAGAGTTATTTGCAAAGCAAAGCCGAATGCCAATATATGAGATATCTAAGGCATTTTTTAGGTTTAGGATATCTGATAGTGTTTTGATGAATGATCATGTTCTTAGGATGATCAACTACATTAAACACCTTGTGGATTTAGGCTTTGTGATGGACAATGACTTATCTATTGATCTTATTCACTAATATTTTCATCAAAAATTTTCCACTTTCATCATGAGCTTTAACATAAACAAGATTAAGTGCACTTCAGTCAAACTCTTAAACATATTAAAGACGGCCAAAGCATAAATGTTACTAATAAAGGTACTGTCATGATGGTCAAGAGTGGTACTTCTTCTATCTTTATGAAAGGAAAAGCTAAGAAAGTCAACAAAAAAGAAGAAACCACTTCAAGGAAAAGGCAGAGTTCAAAAAACTAAGGTTGCTAAGAAGAAACCAAAGGCGACTTGTTTCCATTTTGGGAAAAATGGATATTTAAAGAAAACTTATAAAGAGTATCTTACAATAAAGGCTAAAGAAAAGCATGGTGATGCTTCACGAGGTATGTTTGTTATTGAAATAAATTTGTCACAAAAGAATAGTTCTTAATAAGTATTAGATACTAGATGTACATCTCATATTTGTAATGATATACAGATCTTGACAAATAGAAGGCAATTTAGAAGTAATGAAGTGGACCTATAAATGAGAAATGGTGAAATAGTTGGTACTTTAATTGTTGGTACCTCTCATTTAAAGCTTTTTTTTTTTTTTTTTTCCATAAAGACTTTAATTTTTCAAGAATGTTATTTTTTTCCTAACATAGTCAAAAACATTGTATCAGTTTATAAACTTGATGAATTGGTTTTAAACTATGTTTTGTAAATAATGGTTGGACTATATTACTAAATAAATAATTGTTTGGTAATGGTACATTGCAAAATGGTTTGTATATACTTGATGTTGCAAACACGGTCTTACATATTGAACATACTGGTAAAAGAAAATAAGATAATTTAAACATAACCTATCTTTGGCATTGTTGACTTGGTCATATTAGTGAGAAAAATATTGCACAAGTCAATTCAAGGTTATTACTTAAATACAAATGATCATAAACCATTTAATACTTGTGAATCTTGGCTTGCAGGCAAAATGACTAAAACATCTTTTGTTAGACATAAGGAAAGAACATTAGATGTATTAACTTTGGTCCATACAGATATATGTGGACCAATGACAACACATTCTAGAGATGGTTAATCTTCACTACATTCACTGATGATTTCTTGAGATTTAGATATGTGTTCTTAATGAAAAATAAATCCAAAGCCTTTGAAAGATTTAAAAAATTTCAGAATGAAATAAAAAATCAAATGGGTAAATGTATTAAAATCCTTTGATGTAACATCCCCAAATCTAGGTATTTCCCTAAAACCTTACTATAATTATTTTTATAGTATAAGATAATATTTGGAACTCTAGTTAGATCCATTTTAGTAAAAAATGGGTCAAAATAATAGTAAAGGGCAAAACTATCATTTTAAATAGGCATTGACGGATTAAATGAGAGACGATTGAGTTAAGGGTTGTATTTTAGTTATTACTAGAGAAAAATATAGGTTAGATAATCTTAAAATGGCAAGAATCACTAATTTGCCAAAAAACGATAATTTTGTCGAAAAGGATAAAATGGTCAATTTGCCAGGGCCACAAAAGTCAGATTGAAACCCAAATTTTTAAAATATTAGAAATATTGTTAGAAGTATGTAGAAAGAAACAAAATCGAATTTAAATAAAAATAACTTTAGAAAAGAGAAAAAAATGACCAAAACGACTAATTTTCTTCCCTAAGGGCAAAATGATCATTTCATAAGGAATTTTTGAATTTCGAGTTACTAAAATCTGATGGACTGAAGTGAAAGAATCTGAAGATAGCGTAGGTAACCTCATAATTTTCTTGGGAGTCAAACGTAAGTTTTGAAAAGTTATTGGACAAAAGTATAATTTTTGTAAAAATGTAAAATTGGATAAGATTTTGACTTTTCAAAATTAGAGGCATTCAATTCATTTTCTTCTCTCTCTTCCTATGAGGTCCTCTTTCCATTCTCTTTCAAGTTTTTCAATTTTCTTAGAAAAATCAAGCAAAATCTCATAATCTGTCTGATTAATCGCGTTACCGCAGAAGAAAAATTGTTCTACGCGTTGAGAGTTTTAATTGGATGGTAAAAGTTCTTGATTTTATTAAATTTTAGTTTTTTGGACTTGTTGGAAAAATGATTTAAATAGTAGTTTATGGTTTAAACGGTGTTTTAGGTATTTTTTTAGCTTGAATTTGGTGCAATAGCCATCACCTTTAGATTTGAGGTAAGAATCCTAAACTCTAACTTTATAATTTAGGCGTTTTATAGAATTGATGTATAATTTATGAAATTGAGTATTTGAAAAATAGATTAACGTGAATAGAATTGTATAAATAGAAAAAAAATAGTTTATACATAATAGGATATCTTCAGTCACTATTTATAGAGAACTTAAATGCTTGATTTTAATGCGTTTTGATATATTTAAATGTGTATAAATGTATTTGGGAATAAATGGAATTGGTAGGAATTGGTTTAAATGTGTAAAATGGAAGAAAAATAGAAAAAAAGGGCAAAATTGTCCATTTTAGGTACTGTTTATTAACTGTTAAATTATTATATTTTGATGTGTTTATGTGTTAATAATTGTATTGAGAATAAATGAAATTAGTAGGAATTAGTTTGGATGTGTAAAATAGAAAAAGGGCAAAATAGTCCATTTTTAATACTGTTCATTTAATGTTAAATTACATTAATTTAGAAGTGTTAAATGGTTGATTAAATATGTGTGTATGTGTGTGAAATTAATGATTAGGTATTCCTTATAATCATGCCTTATTCCGTCAACATCTATCGTCAAAAGAGATATTTTAAAATACCTTTTCGGCGTTGTATGTTTAATGTAGGAATACTTTAATATAGGTATGTATGTGTGTTTGTGTGTGTGTATGTGTGTATATATATATATATATTGTAAATGGATTAAGAGTGTATATATATATATATATATTAATTTGGTGGTACATAAATAGGTAAGTATTAAAGGCGGCGATAGGTATAAATTATTTTATATTGGGAAGAAATTATAAAAATATTGCATATGTGATTATTAGAATTTTAATAAATTATCAAAATACCATTGAGTAATAGTACAGGGTAAATAGGTAATATAAATATATGATAAATTATAGAGAGATATGTAAGTGGCCAACATTTTTGAGATACGATTTTGGAATTTTGTTACACACTGGTAAAGCTGCTTAGGACAAAATAGAATAATGATTTATTATTTACTGTGGTACTCTTTGGGGCATGTGGAACATATAGTCGTCCTTGTGGTGTTTGGAATTGTATATGAGAAACTACGACAGTCCTCCATAGCGCTTTTGGGTACGTTGAACCCATGGCAGAAAGCAGTACTTCGCCATGACGCCCTTAAGGGCATATTAAACCTATAGAAGCACTATAATTGTGCCCAACTTATTCATTTATTGGTGTGTAAGATAAATAATGTGGTCATGATCTATAATTTACCTAAGTATGACTGATCAAATAAAAAGAGAACAAGTTAGTAGAATTAGAATAGATGGAGTAGAAAGTGTACAGAGGAAAGTGGTACTATAGTATGATTATTCGTAATATCCTAATTGAATTGTTAATTGCATAATTATGATGGGTTAGTCCTAATTAGTTATTGTTGTAATGTTGGATATACAAAATATATTGTTGTTCTGATTAGTTATTATTTGTATGGTTAGAATATTGTGATTTGTTAAATTATTTTGTTAAATTTTATGGTTCTTACTGAGTAATTTTAAATTACTCACTCCAGAGTTGAAATGATTTTCAGGTATAGCTGGTAGGGCAGCAGAACCAGGCAAATTCTCGGGATAGTGACCTGTCAAGAAAGTTAGGCATATCAGATTTTGATGCTATAATAATTGTACTTTTGTTATAAATCGTATTTTTAATATATTTCACATGTTGTAAATAAGTATTTATGTTGAATGGTGATGAATGTTTACTTTGATTATAATAAAAAAAAAATAGTATTTTTTTTTTTTTATTCTTATTTAAAAGTCATTACTTATATTTTAAATGGGTATGAGAATCCTACATTTAATCAGATCGAGGACGAGAATACTTAAAGTCATGAATTTTTGGATTATCTTAAAGCACATGGAATTATGTCTTAATGGATTACTTCGAGTACACCACAACTTAATGATGTATCCAAAAGAAGAAATCATACGTTATTAAATATTGTGCATTTTATGATGAGCTTTGTTGATCTTTATATATACTTCTAGAGTCATGTTCTAGAAATTGCAAATTATATATTAAACAAGATTTCAACAAAATTAGTATTAAAAATTTTACATGAGCTATCGAAAGGTAAAAAGCCTGACTTTAAGTATGTTAAAGTTTAAGATTGTCTTATTTATGTGAAGAGGTTTAATCTGAGCAAGTTTGGCTCAAGGAATGTCAAATGTAAATTTGTGGGCTATCCAAGAGAGTTTGTTAGATATCAATTCTATTATGTTGAAGCGTAAAGAGTATTTGTCTCAAAACATATTATATTTTTAGAAAAGAAATTTTTAAGTGATGGATATAGTATATTAAAGATGGAACTTCAGAAAATTTTCGAATCACAAATTCATAAACACATAAATTCATAGGTTAATTAGGATTTCAAGACCATTTAAGAGATATATAGGATATTTTGACCAAGGTGGATTTGAAATCTACCTCGCGTCAGAGGATGATCTTCAAAACATACAAAGAAGTGATAGTGGCTTGATGCCATGAAATCCAAAATGAATTCTATGTACACTAACAAAGTTTAAACTTCAGTAAATGCACTTGAAGGTATTGTGCATATAAGTTGCAAATATATCTTTAAGAGAAAAACTGCAATTATAGAATAGGTGGAAACCTATAAGGCAAGGTTGGTAGCAAAAAGTTATCATAAGGCAAGGAATTGAGTTTGATGAAACTTTTTCATTATTAACCATGCTTAAATCCATTCGAATTATTTTGGCCATAGTTGCATACTATGACTATGAGATATGACAAATAGATGTTAAAATAGCTTTCTTTAACATAAACCTTGAAGAAAATGTGTACATGATAGAATCTAAAGGTTTTGCATCCATTATAGATCCTTATAAAGTAAGCAAGCTACAAAGGTTTATTTATAGATTTAAACAGGTTTGTTGTTCCTAGAATATCCATTTTGATAAGACAACCAAATTGTTTAATTTTATCAAAAATTCAGATGGTTCATGTGTTTAAAAAAAGGTTAATAAGAGTAAGATCACATTCCTAATATTATATGTAGATGACATATTATTAATTGGAAATGATTTTGGGATGTTACAATTAGTAAAGATTTTGTTATGCAAAAATTTCTTCAAAAAAGATTTGGGTGAAGCATTCTATATTTTGGAAATAAAGATCTATAAAAATAGATATAATAGGTCAAACATGTTCCTCTATAATAGTAATTAGACATTCTTTATATCAATAGTGTAAGTGATTCTTAAACTTAAGAATATCATAATTATCTTGTAGGTAAAATGCTATACTTTGATACTATTTAAGATAGATTTGAATAAGGTTCATTACAAATAATTATTGGGTATGGTCTGACACTTATAGAGATAAATGAATATTCAATAAAGAATCTATCACATTTTGTACATTACGAGAATATACTCTATATGAATGATAGAGATATGACTTAAGAAATCCTTAGTTAAAGTGAAGTGTAGGATTGAAAAATACACTTTATGAATCATAATCTCAAGATTCATTATACATAACATTGGATATAGAGATTTTGACAGTTTACCATAACCTTGATCTAGTTGAAAATAGTATGATAGAAAGATTGAATTGTACAGCAACCCATTACAAAAAGGTTTATTTTGAAAATTATCATTTCATTATAATTTGAGTGGCCATGATATATTATTATATGTCAATCTTCATCTATACACTAATTTAATTAATTATGAGATAATTTATTAAAATATCAAATGAATTAAAGAGTTTGATTTAGAATTTTAACATGCGTCTACTACTAACTTTATGATAAACCTATTGAATCATACTTATATTAACAAGGAACTTACTTGAGATTATTTTTATATGTTAGAAAGAATTTTCAATTGTTGAACCACTTAAATATAACACATTTCTTAAAATTATATTATGGTAATTTCTAAATGAATTAGTATATAATGAGATTATATATTAATTTATGAATTATAATATATATAATGTGATTATACATTTTTCAAATAATTAATATATAATATAATTATGTATTAAATATTAAATTATATATGTGTGATTTATTAAGTAGACAAGTGGCATAATTACAAGCTAGCAATTGACATAATTATGATCAAATAGGTGTAATTTAAAATAAAATTAAATTTTTATTATGAAAATATATGACTAGCATATGAAATGTGTTAGTGTAACATATATAAGGGGAGAAAGTTGTAGAATACCTAATAGTTTCCAAAATTTGTAATAAGGATTTTTTTTCCTCACTTTTGATGTTTTGAATATCAAAATTTTCACTTTTATCTAAAAAAAAAAATACATCCAAGCTTAAATAAATTTAATCAAGAGTGGATTGAACATAAAAAAAGGGTTCCATAGCCCTTCTAAAGTTTCAGAGAATTGAATTTTTCAAAAAGTTTAAGAGATAAGTAATTATTTAACTTTCAAGCTTTAATTTTTATTTATCAACTTACTCAACATCAAATTTTGGATAATAAGCATGGTAAGAAATCTAATACTTTATGATCATATCATCCATATGAACTCTTATTGAGCCACCAATTCACTTAGCGGATAGCTTGTTTACTAATCATTGGTAAGTTGTCCCATTATTTTTTAGGCCAAAAGGCATGACATTGTAATAATATAAGCCTTGGCTAGTTATGAAGGCAATTTTTTCTTGATCAATTTATGGCTTAAAGTTTAATCCACGAGCTGGTCAATTTGAGGAAGAAGAAAGCTATCCTTTAATTAAGGTCAATGAATTCAATACACATTTTCTATTTTCTATTGGCCATTTTCACTTGACCACATTGGCAATCCATTCATGATATTAGACTTCTTTGATAAAAGTAACTTTCATAAGTTTTGAGTGAGAATTTTATTAATTCATTAGTTAAAGAAGCATGTTTGTCTTTTCTAGCTATCCTTGGCTCAACAATTGTAATTTACCTTTTATCTCTTTTAACAACCACAAGCACAATCCTTACCTTAGTTAGAAACTACAAAGTGAGGCAATACATTTAGAGAGTTAGTCATTCAAAGATAACATTGTAAGAACTTAGGTATTGACCACTACAAAATCCATTATTTTATTTACCTTAGTTGGAATTTTTAGCTCTAACAAATGATATAGATCTTTAATTACATGTCGTAGCTTAATTCATTGATTTTTTCTCTCTCTTAGAAAAAAATAAGGTCAAAAAATTTATATTTTTAGAGGGAAAAACCTTAAAATGTAATAGAAAGAGAGTCTTTTCTTCTTCTTCTTCTTTTTTTTTTTTAACTTTATCTCCTTTCCCTTGTTAGATTTTGTACTTTTATACTAAGCCTTTTGATTTAATTGATATTAGTTTGTTCTTTTTGGCAGGTGTTGTGGTGTTAATGATATGTGGTATTCATGGTTCTTAATATCATGTAATGTGAAATTCCTCTAATGTTAAACTAATTGTAGAATTTTTACTCATCTTATCTTTTTATAAATAACTGAGATTTTACCCTTTGTTAAGGTTTTAATTTATTTTTTCTTATTTTTGTGGGTAGGCTCTTGCCTTTAGGAGGTAAATATAGGTCTCCAACCACTTTCATCTTTTTATGTGGGCTCTCTCACGTTTCAGTGTAAGACATAAGATTTCAAAGTCCTTATCATTAAGAGATCCCTTATTTTTATATAAGTACTCACAAGTTTAAGTGCAAAGCCTAGAATTTCATAATCCTCATAAATAAAGAGGTCACCCCATTTTATTAAGAGTAGAAATTCAAATTATTATGCTGTATTCGTGTCATTTCAAATTAAGATTAACCTGTATTCAATCCGTTTAATAATTGTGTCAAGAATCCTAACCCAACATGATTAATAAATGGTTAAATAGTTGTAATCATGACACCTATTTAACATATTCTTTTATACATTATAATATATTTTATAATATTTATGATGTTATATACACAAATATTAATTAATTTTATTCTAAATATAATTAAATATTTTTTAAAATGTGATAAATATTACTAAATTATTTTTAAAACATAAAAAATATAAAATAAAGTTATTAAATTATAAATAGATTAATATATTATAATTACTTAAATAGTTAAACATGATATAAATGAGTTCATATGTTAAGAATTCTAAACTTAAACTCAAAATAATTATTAATTGTATTGTGTTATTTTATGTTAACTAGAAGTCGAAAACTCTTATCAGATTCATGTCATTTAAGTTGGCCATGTCAAAAATTGACACCTCTACTTTTTACCTTATATATTTAATTATAAGACTTATGAGTTCATAATCCACTTAATGAAAAAGTTCTCCTTTCTTTTTTTTTTTTTTCCTTACAAGAATCTCACATGTAAAGACATGATGCTCCTTTGTTATGTGTTCTTAAGATGTTTATTTATAGGTTTGGGTGCATTGGTAGCTTCAATTTTTGGGCTTGAGCTCTTTATAAGCATTACTTGCGTGCCTATGCTCTTGATAATTTATAGACAACACTTATAATATGTGACTAAACAAATTATTTTAAGCAAATAATTAATCACACTTATTTTGTATTAAGTTCATACAAGCTCTAAATAGATGTTATAGCTTTAAAATAATAATGATAATAATAATATATATTTTTTTAATTCTATTGACAGATTGATTGAATGTTAAAATAGTTATCCATGCATCATGTCAATGAATTGCCAAAAAAAAGCCAAATTAATTATTATTTTATTCTAGAGTGATTAAAGTTCTTCTATTAATGAATTGACAATTTTGAAAATTGGCAATGAGCAAATTCTACAGGACTTGAATAAGAGTTTGATAATAGTATTTATATACCTAATATATTAATTGACTTTAAGCCCTAATGAGGATAATTTTTTTATAATCATTACGCAAAGGAGACTAGTTTTAATGTGAGATTAATTCTAGTAGGAAAAATAAAGATACAAACAAAGTTGTAATCAAGGAGTACGTGTATTTTAAAGATCATGATCCAAGCAAGCATCATGGGATAATAATAAAGTGTTGTAATGCAAAACTTGTAGTGGTTATATTAAGTTCAAGTACTTATACTGTCAACATATTTCTAAAGGGCCAAAAGTGTGTACTAGTAACACCATGAAAAGTATGAGGAACTTTTAAAAATAAATTATGCATAACTCTCTGAAAAATGTCAAATAAATACGTGAATATTGTAAAACACATAAATATTTATTGGTTTTCAATGAGAACTAAGTTATTAAAAAATTTGGACAAAAGTGAATAAAATTTGAATATTTATAACCCAAGTATAATTTTGGACAGATTTGAGGTCATTCTATAATTATAAAAAAAATTCTATAAAAACCTCTTTATTTTCAAAACTTCCAAACATACCTTACCCTTTTCTCTTTCCTTACTTTTCTGGCCATCTCTCCGATCATCACCTTTCTGACCTTCAATCGTCATGATTTTTAGACCACATACTCTTCTCAACGTAGCCATTCCACAGTCATAAATCTCACATTAATCTGACTTCCGATGAGTCAACAAATTCCATTTAAAGTTTTGAAAATTCTTTGACTCAATTTTTCAGCTAATTTCGACCTTCTATCAAAAATTCGAGCATCGGTGAACTCACTTCGATAAGTAGAACAAAATAATTGAAAAGTTCAGACTCAAAAGTCATCAAATTTTTCTCAAAAATGTTACTAGAGCAGCAATTTTTTGGCTAGATTTTTGGCAAATGGTGCATTAGATTAGGAAATGGACACCATCGTTATATTCAGAATGTCAAAAGCTATAAGATCCATGAGAATCAACTGCCCAAATTACTAGATTTTGTGTTCCCATTTTCGTTGACTAGCATTGACTAACGAGTTGATTGGTCAACGATCAATGTTTGGTCAACCTTTGTGTTTTAGGCCTTTTGAACATCATTTTCAATCTTAGAAACATCTGTTAGACTCATTTTGAAAGAGAAATTTAATCATGAGTTCGAATTGGCCAAATAACTTTTTGAACTGAGACACATATAAATTAAGGCGATCAAAATAGGAATTATGTCACTTAGTTATTTTTTAAAAAATATAAATTGAATATATATTTGCATATATTTATGATTATGATTTTGACTTAAAAATGAATTTAAATTTTTTAAAATTGATTATGCATTTTTAGGATAAAATGTTTAGGTGATATGTCTTACAACTATGGCTTGCTAAACTTATACTGATTTAAAAGTTTTACCTTAAAATATATGAAATATAAGGTTTTGATGAATAGTATGCAGGGTAGTTTTATTGATTTCTTGCCATTATGCTGCCCAAATTTTTATTAAATATTATATGTTATTTGTAATAGACGTGAATGAGATGATAGGGAAGTATCCTAAGTACGTTTGAGATGATAGGGGAGTATCCCTATTATGTTTGGATGATGTAAGAGTGTCCCTAAGACCTAAAATCTATACAAGTCATGTTATTTGCAAGTCCCGTAAGGCTATCATTTGATATTATTTCGTGGCTCCATTGTAGCATTTTATTTATTGTGTATATTGAGTAGCCATCATGGCTATTGTTGATGTGTGATCACTTAATTAATTGATATGATTCAGATTAAATTGATGATTCTTATTGTAATTATGTGTGTGTATATGTGTGTATTATATAAAGTATAAATTTTTAACTTTAATATCATCAATGGTTTTATTAAAATTGGGCATGCATTATTTTAAACTAATTGTGTAGACGTTCAAATAAAACCAATTTAAGTAAACGATGTTAATTCTGTAACATCCTCAAATCTAGATATTTCTTTGAAATCTTAGTATAATTATTTTTGTAGTATATTTTGAGTTTTGGATTGTGAAATATATAAGATAATTTTTGGAACTCTAGTTAGAGCCATTTTAATAATAAAAAAAAAGGGTCAAAATAATAGTAAATGGCAAAACTGTCATTTTTGATGAGCGTTGATGGATTAAACGAGAGACAATTGAATTAAAAATTGTATTTTAGTTATTACTGAAGAAAAATATAGGTTGGATAATTTTAGAATGGCAAGAATCGTTAATTTGCAAAAAAAAAAATGATAATTTTATCGAAAAGGACAAAATGATCAATTTGCCAATGTCACAAAGGTCATATTGAAATCTAAATTTTTAATAATGTTATATATATTATTAGAAGTATGTAGAAAGAAATAAAATCGAATTTAGACAAGAATACCCTTAGAAAAGAGAAAAAAAGGACAAAAACGATCAATTTTTTTCCCTATGGGCAAAATGGTTATTTTATAAAGAATTTTTGAATTTCATGTTACTAAAATCTAATGGACTAAAGTAAAAGAATCTGAAAATAGCTTAGGTAGCCTCATAATTTTTTTAGGAGTCAAATATAAGTTTTGGAAAGTTATTGGACAAAAGTGTAATTTTTGTCAAAATATAAAATTTGATAAAATTTTGACTTTTTAAAATCAGAGACATTCAATTCCTTTTCTTCTCTCTCTTCATGTGAGATCTCCTTTCAATTCTCTTTCAACTTTTTCAATTTTCTTAGAAAAAATCAAGAGAAATCTCATTATCCGTCCGTTTAATCACATTACTGCAGAAGAAAAACTTATTCTATGCGTCGAAAGCTTTAATTTAATGGTAAAATTTCTTAATTTCATTAATTTTAATTTTTGGAGTTGTAAAAAAATTATTTAAATAATAATTTTATGAATTAAATGGTATTTTAGATATTTTTTAACTTGAATTTGGTGTAATAGCCATCACTTTTGGATTTGAGGTAAGAATTCTAAACTCTAACTTTGTAATTTAGGGATTTTGTAGAATTGATGCCTAATTTATGAAATTGAGTGTTTGAAAAGTATATTAAAGCGAATAGAATTGTATAAATAAGAAAAAATTTAGTTTATACATAATATGACATATTCGGTCACTATTTATAGAGTATTTAAATACTTGATTTTAATGTATTTTAATATGTTTAAATGTGTATAAATGTGTTTGGGAATAAATGGAATTAGTAGAATTGATTTAGATATATAAAATGAAAGAAAAATAGAAAAAATGACAAAATGGTCTATTTTAAATTACTGTTTAATTATGATATTTTTGATGTGTTTATGTGTTAATAATTATATTGGGGATAAATAAAATTGGTAGGAATTATTTAGAATGTGTAAAATGGAAGAAAAATAGAAAAAGGGCAAAATAGTTAATTTTTGGTACTATTTATTTAATGTTAAATTGCATTAATTTAGAAATATTTTAAATGGTTGATTAAATATGTGTGTGTGTGTGTG
>CP135536.1:3890685-3921792 GCA_032402905.1 Khaya senegalensis
TATTGCGTCATTACACTCAATCCCAACATGTCATCACAAGTAAAAATATACTCATTACCTTACTACGGCACAGTAATTATAATATACTAACGTATGCACATATGTTAATTCGAATAGCATTGCAAAACATCGAATGCAGCATCTACTCAATCATTCCATCATAAGGGCATAATTACGTGTGTATATACAAGCGTTCCTACCATATAAATATATGTAAATACAAACATGGGACATACAATGCTGTATAGGTATTTTAGAATACCTAATCTAGCACTGTAGGTCGACGGTAATGGTATATCGCTTATAACTATATATATATATATAACATGGATATTAACATTTCTAATTGCATAATCATGCCCATTCCCCGTCAATAGGACTTTTCTACAATTTAACCCATTACTACAATGTACATTCATACAATTATAAATATTATAAATATAAAAAATCTATTTTTCCTCAATTTAAATATTATATTATCTTAGCTCCGGGCACCCAGTGCCTATACGAATAATGAAAAGCTGTCCCGGAGAGGGTATACGTGTTCGAAATACTCCTCCGTACGCTACAAATTTTTCCTCGAAAAACGCAAAAGTTACTGTTTACTGGCACTATTCATGAATACTATTCAACCCACGAAATTTTGGTTTCCGTTTCACGAACGGAACACACTATCGTGATCCTTGCGATGTCGGGATATTGTCCATGGTATCCATATGCCACAAAACACAAATTAAAGCCTTCAAAATCACCAATCATCCTACAATTCCAGATTTTAAGGTACCTACTTTGGACCCTAAAATCATCATCGAAACCTATTCCAAATTGAGATCTAAATATACCGCGTCGAAGTACGAGTGTCGGAGAGCACACTAGTCGGTTTGGATTCCACCGGAGCTACACCAATCGCTGGAAATGGTGCCGGAAACACCCCTTCCCAATCAACCTTCCCACGCCGGAATCCGGTGACCCAATGCCGGAACAGGGCACACCATAGTGAAGAGGGCGGCGAGACGGTGCCAGACGCGCCGGAGGTGTCGGTCAACTCGCCGTCCTTCGCCGTGAATCTCCGGTCAAAGTTTACGTCGGCGGAGCTTCGGGCGGCGCGTGGCAGCGGCGATCGTGACGGAGTTGGCGGCGTTGCACTCGTGACGGCCCGGCGGTCCTCCACTCACCGGTGGTGAGGTGATCTGAGGTCCGGTGACGAAAATCACTGTTCATAGGAGAGAGAGCCGTGGGGAGGAGAGAGAGAAGATAGAGAAAATGGAGGAAAAAAGTGAAATTTGTTTTCTGGGTTTTTCGACCCCATCCCGCTGATATAGTCGGGCACGCACGACGAAAATTATAGTTTTTCGCTTCCGTCGTCAAATTTCTAATACCGGCAATAAAATACTATATTTTCTGCTCATACAGTACGCTGTCTCGAATACTGGTCAACTCTCTCTCTTATAAAAATTCTCAAAAATACTGTATTATAACTCCATGACAAGGTTTTAAGAGTATAAAAATTTCAAGATGTTACAACAGGTAATATAAGCATATGATCAATTGTGAAGAAATGTATAAGTGGCTAATATTCTTGAGGTACGATTTCAAAATTTTCTTGCACACCGGTAGAACCGCTTAGGACAAAATGGAATAATGATTTATTACTTACTGTAGCACTTTTTGGGACACGTGGAACCCACAGTCGTCATTATGGTGTCTGAAATTGTACATGAGAAACCACGGCAGTCCTCCATAGCGCCTTTGAGTATGTTAAACTTATGGTAGGAAGCGGCAATTCGCCATGGCGCCCTTAAGGGCATGTTGAACCCATGGTAGCACTATAATTGTACCAAACTTATTCATGTATTGGTGTGTAAGATAAATAACGTAGTCACGATCCATAATTTGCCCAAGAATGATTGATCAAATAAAAAGAGAATAAGATAATAGAATTAGAATATATGGAGTAGAAAGTGTACAAAGGATAGTAGTACTATACTATGATTATTTGTTATATTCTAATTAAATTGTTAATTGCGTAGTTAGGATGGTTAGTCCTAACTAGTTATTGTGTAACGTTGGATATACGAAATATATTATTGTCATGATTAGTTATTATATGTATGGTTGGAATATTGTAATTTGTTAAATTATTTTACTGGGTTTTATAGTTCTTACTAAGTAATTTTGAATTACTCACTTCGTAGTTGAAATAATTTTCAGGTATAGATAGTAAGACAGTGGAACCGGACAAACCCTCAGGACAGTGACTTGTCAAAAGAATTGAGCACACCAAATTTTGACGTTGTAATAATTGTATTTTTGTTATAAATCGTATTTTTGATATATTGTATATGTTGTAAATAAGTATATATGATGAATGTTTGCTTTGACAATAATAGAAAAAAAAAATTTGGTGTTTATTTTTTTAGATACTTGTTTAAAAATTATTACTTATTTTTTTAAATGGGTATGGGAATCCCACAAATTTCTACTGAACACTGTAATTTTGCTCACCCCTTTATTTTTTCTCCAATAGTGTATTTAGTCTAATGTGGATGTTGTGGAGTAAATAGTACATTCAGGTACTCGTAGACGCAGTGAATGACATTATAGTGGCTCGACCAGTTTTTATTTACTTATATTTAAATTATTAGATTTTTTATTATGTAATGATGTATGATTTATATGGACTACTAGAATTTAAATTATTTATTTTTAAAATATACAGGTGTCTACATATTCCTATGAAATTTTATTAGATTTATTATTATTCTTTTTATATATATTTTAAAATTCCAGAGCAATTTTGACCTTTGACCAACAGTATATATGTAACACCCCTCTATTTAAAATCAACCACATAAGATATAATCTGAAATTTTTTTTTTTTTTACATAAAGATATATATATATATATCATGGATCAAGTATTAGAAAACACCCTAAATTTAATTTAAGTCAAGAAACGTATTTATAGCCAAAATAATTAATACATATATATATATATATATATGCGAAAGTTGGATATGTATAATATCCTGGTTACACACATAATCCATAGTATGTAGCCCAAAAATACAAGTTTACTGTACCATCGTATATATATATATATATATATATACACACACACATATACATATAGATACATATGCATAATTATGCATTAACACCAAAAAATACCCCCATCATCAAAATACTAGCCCTGTTAACGCCTTGAAGAGTTCGCATCCATATTCCGCGGCGTCACATTACCTGTAAAAACCACAATCCACAAAGGGTGAGCGAAACAGTTCAATAAGGAAACATAATATTCTAGTACAGAATTTGTTTCCCTATCATATATACTATACGATACTGATAACGTGGAGGTTATTAACTCATATCGCCTTAACATAATCTAACGAGATAAATACACTCCGACCATATACTCTGTATCACTATCCACATAATACTCATAGTTATTATATAGAATGTAAATAAATCTACATGCATTTCGAAATCAAAAACACATGATATTTTTAACAAATTATCGGCAAATATATGACCGGTCGTACTAACACAGTTATGGATCGTGGCCACAAAGTAAATTCGCCCAACCCTCATCCATTCACACCACTCGTCTATCGGGCTAAGCATATATGTTATATATGATCGATCATATAATCTGGCTATAACCAAGCCAGCGGGTGTGAAGGGTATCTGAATATTCGGATCCATAACTAATATAGTTACACAATCAATACCACATGGCCTAAAACCATGTATTCATTTTTTTAAAAAAAAAAACTATTGTACACTCAAACCATGCACAATAAATACCACATATGCGCACCTATACACATAGAAATGATAAATAACATTCACATCTCAATTTTATGCGCATATGAAATTCGTTCACATAATGAATGTATAATGCACTTGCGAATAGTGATATCTAACCAACAATTCATAACACTTCCATAATCACATACACTCGCAAATACCCGGTCTACCAAATTCACTAGGATTTATTCATCACAATTATAATTTCTACTATCACAATAAATATATCATATAATATCCAATATTAATGGATAACCACATCAATGCACCATTTACTAATAAAGAAAATTTATATAATAATTATAACTACTATAATTATTATGACAACCAACGTGCAACGTCCTGAATATTACAATCTATTCTAAATTCTATTAACCACGCTCCGATCACACAGTCATAATAATAATTCATTTATGCATTCCAACAACCATATAAAGTATTATACCTACATAACACATCAAAATATTTCTAAATCTCCATAATAATGACCAAAGTTACTATTTTACCCTTCTTTCAAATTTTTTTCCTTATTTTGTACACCCAACTCAATTCCTACTAATTTCATTTGCTCCCTAACATACCTATACACATTCAAACATACCATAACATGTTAAAATATGTAAGATCTTGAAATTTTTATACTCTTAAAACCCTGTCATGGAGTATTTTTGAGAATTTTGATAAGAGAGAGAGTTGACCGGTATTTGGGACAGCGTACTGTATGAGCAAAAAATACAGTATTTTATTACCGGTATCAAAAATTTAAAGACGAAAGCGAAAAGCTGTAATTTTCGTCGTGCGTGCCCGACTATATAAGCGGGACAGGGTCGAAAAACTCGGAAAACAAATTTCACTTTTTTCCTCCATTTTCTCTCTCTTCTCTCTCTCCTCCCCACGGCTCTCTCTCCTGTGAACAGTGATTTTCGTCACCGGACCTCAGATCACCTCACCACTGGCGAGTGGAGGACCGCCGGGCCGTCGCGAGTGCAACGCCGCCAACCCCGCCCCGATCGCAGTTGCCACGCGCCCTCACGCGCTGCCCGAAACTCTGCCGACCGGCGATTCACGGCGGAGGACGGCGAGTTGACCGACACCTCCGGTGCGTCTGGCACTGTCTCGCCGCCCGCTTCACGGTGGTGTGCCCCGTTCTGGCATTTGGTCACCGGATTCCTGCGTGGGAAGGCTGATCGGGAAGGGGTGTTTCCGGCAAGATTTTCGGCGATTGGTGAATCTCTGGTGGAATCTGAACCGACCAGTGTGCTCTCCAATACTCGTACTTCGACGCGGTATGTTTAGATCTCAATTTGGAATGGGTTTCGATGATGATTTTAGGGTCCAAAGTAGGTATCTTGAAATCTGAAATTTTAGGATGATTAGTAATTTTGAAGGCTTTAATTTGTGTTTTGTGGCATATGGGCACCATGGACAGCATCCCGACATCGCAAGGATCGCGATGGTGTGTTCCGTTCGTGAAACGGAAACTAAAATTTCGTGGGTTGAATAGTGCTCGTAAATAGTGCCTATAAATAGTAAGTTGCACGTTTTTCGAAAAAAAACCCGTGGTGTATGGGGGAGTATTTCGAACGCGTATACCCTCTCCGGGACAGTTTTTCATCATTCGTATAGACACTGGGTGCCCGGAGGTAAGATAATATAATATTTAAATTGAGAAAAAATAGGTTTTTAATATTTATATAATTTATAATTGCATGAATGTACATCGTAGTAATGAGTTAAATTGTAGAAAAGTCTCATTGATGGGGAATGGGCATGATTGTGCAATTAGAAGTGTTAATATCCGTGTGTTATATATATATATATATAGTTATAAGCGTAATACCATTATCGTCGACCTGCAGTGCTAGATTAGGTATTTTAAAATACCTATACAGCATTGTATGTCCCATGTTTGTATTTACATATATTTATATGGTAAGAACGCTTATATATATACACACGTAATTATGCCCTTATGATGGAATGATTGAGTAGATGCTGCATTCGATGTTTTGCAATGCTATTCGAATTAACATATATTTATATTTTTTCTTGTGATGACATGTTGGGATTGCGTGTAATGACGCAATATATGATAATCGATTAAAATATGTTTCTGCGAATTTGTATTAATAGTGGTATAGTGTATCCATGTGATTGAATTGTAATATATTTCTGTGTTTTATCTTAATTGTCTTATGGGTTATTTATATGCCAAAGTAGAATATGTTTTATAACTAAGTACTACTAGCCTTACGATAAATCCATACGTATGAAGTCCTTTTAGAATATAAGGACTAATAAATGTGTTGCATAGGTAATTATATTACCTATCATGAAATTATTAAAATGCTGCTTGATTAATGTAGGCAAAATGGTCATTTTGTTATGACTGAGTCGACTATGAATAAATCTGTATGGATAACTGGTATAATTGGAATAATTATGGATCGGTAGTTTTTCCGTTACCCTAGTAAAGCCGCTTAGGACGGTACAGTATCATTATAATAAGACTGTGGTGCCCTTCGAGGTATGTTGAACCCATAGCAGCTCCGGATTGATAATAAGACTGTAGTGCCTTTCGAGGCATGTTGAACCCACAGCAGCTCCGTATTGATAGTAAGACTGTGGTGCCTTTCGAGGTATGTTGAACCCACAGCAAATGAGAAATGATAGTAAAAACCATGGTGCCCGCGGGGTATGTTGAACCCATGGTTGGAAGCGGCTGTTTTCCGTAGCGTCCTTGGGTACGTGCAACCCATGGTAGAACTAATTATCCTATTGGTCTGAGGAACCCGGTGTGGGCGAATGACCATTGTATACATATATTAAAGTGTACGGTGGATATCATGTCCACGATTCATAATTTACTTAATTATGACAAATCTATAAGGAAATAAATCCGTGTGCATAATAGATTCAAACTGTATGGTAGAATACTTCTATCTGCTAAGAGTTGCTTGTGTTAGTGTGAATTGCAATGAGGCAGTAACACGTTGTGTTTTATTTGGTATGGGGACTGTCATGGTTTTATTGTGCAGGTAGGGCAGCTTATATGTATAGGCAAACTCTTGCCGAATTCCTATAAGAAATACTATTTATACAGCCATTCATGACCTCCCTTTGTATTCTAGTTTTCATATATAGCGGAGGGTCTAGGATTACCTTTAGTTGCAGTCCTAAACAGATTATTGTTATGAATGTGAATTGCGAAAATGGCGAAAGTCTAATCATATCTTGGCAAGTGTCAAGTCTGTAAGAGAGAACTTAATCTTGTAGAAACAGAGAGCTAGCATCAGCTTGAAAAAGGGGAATTAGTATTTAAATAGGATAATGGGTAAGGCAGTAAATATGTTACCTCACTTCTAATATATAGAATCCTGTTTAGCTCACAGATATGTTTGGGAAATGAAAAGAATATGTGTGAATTCATAATAAGATTAAAGATCATGTGAGAAGTTTGAGAATATTGTGGAAAAGGCGCATTGGATGTATTACAGGTTATTCGACATATTAGTTACACGTTTATTCGTAGGGTTGAGAATACAGTAAGAATATGATGGTGCAGGAACTATGTTATGAGTTTACATTGTTATTATCGGTATACTTTAGTGAACAACTAGGATTAGATTGGTATATGTCCTTAGAATAGTATAGTCAATGTTTAATGTAGGAGAAAGAATCTCTAGTATGGGATAAAGAATGGAGGACGTGTATTTGTGATTATAGTATAACTGTCAGGTTGTCTTGCTTCAGTGAAAATAAAGTGATAATATGAATATATGATAACATAAACTGGTAATGAACCAGTATTGAGATAATTGTGATACGTGGATCGGATATGTATGTTCCATCTCCCTCAGCTGGGCTTGTAAGCCAGTTTTTAATGGAAGTGTGACGTTAAGACTGTGGTACCCTGAGGGGTAGGTGGAATCCACAGCTGTCCTCCAAATGGCCTAGTGGCTTAGAGTAACAACCATGATGCATAATGTTCCTTAGTATAATCGATCATTTGTAAACACAATAAAATTTCTATCACCAACCTTCCGGGAGTGGAAATGGCATACAGAAACAGTGTTATTATTTTACTAATACCCTCGGTTGTATCTATATTTAGATGTTTAAAATATTTGTATCCTATGTGGGTATTGATTGTGTGCCTAGGATATTTTGGCTATCTCGGGCCGAGTGTGTGATTGATACTGTGTGGTTATACCGGCTTCTAAGCAGTTCCTCTGTATGGGGCCGCGGCATTAGCCGTTATTTATACGAATAACTATGTAATAATTTTATATGATTATGTAGGTGTTCGTGGATAAGAATAGAAATAGAATTTAAACGGACACAGGTGATAACATGATTCATTTAGAAAATATATTGATTGAGATTGCATTATCTATATATGGTATATCATGAGGAGTGTTACTCTGATTGAGATATTTATACAAAATTCATAGATGATATAGTGCTTAGAGCTCTAGAGGAGATGATATAATATCTTGTGTACATTATTGTGCATATGCTTGTTGGAACATGTACATTGATATGTGGACATGCATTTACTTGTGTGTGTGGAATTGTGTGAAATGGCCAAAATAAGTAGGGATTCAAGTAACATGCTCCTTCCTTTATTTAAGTATTGTATTATCTTACTGAGCCATATGGTGTGCTCACCCCTTTGTGGGATTATTATTTTTAGGTGAATACGGCATAGCGGTAGCGGTTCCGGAAAGTGCAGTTGAGGCAAAGATTTTCGGGCGGGACATAGTATATCTAAGGTTTAGGCCATTGTTATGTAATTTTATTTCTGTGTACTTTGAAGTACTAATTTCATTAAAATGCATAACAATTCTTTAGAAAAAAAAAATAATACTATTTTAGCTGTTACTATTTATGTGGTTACTTTTTATAAACTCTTTTGAATAAACGAAAACTTCGCTTCACTATGAGAAAGCGTTGATTTTTATCTTTTCGATAATTTCAATGTACTATATGTCACATGAATAGAAATGAAAGGAAAGGGGTGTTACAAAATATATCATTTAGAGGCTCGATAAACAGTACTCCGAATTTATCATTTTGCCCCTCTTTCAAATTTTCTTCCATTTTATACATTATTTTATACCCAATTTCATCTAAACACCATCCCTAAATCCATTCCTACACAAATCAACTACTAATCACATATTCCATAAAATAAAATTACATTTTCTTACCTTTAAAATATGCTAATTGCTTGATTAAACCTCCCAATACCGCAAAACCACCTAAATCACCATTATAAATCATAAACCACTTTTAAAAACCACTTTTCAACAAATCTATAAATTGAAACTTAGTAAAATTAAGAACTTTTACCGTCAGATTAAAGCTCTCGACGCGTAGAACAATTTTTCTTTCTACGGTAACGCGTTTAATCGGGCGGATTAAAAGATTTTGCTTGATTTTTGTCCAAAAAATTGAAAGAGAAAGGGAGAAGCACCTCACGGCAAGGAAGAAGAAAAAGTAAATTTTGTTTCAATTTTGAAAAGTCAACCAATTTTATCCAAATTCATATTTTTAAAAATTATACTATTACCCAAAAATATTTCAAACCTTGCATTTAGCTCCCAAAAAAATTATGAGACTACCGAAACCATTTTTATATTCTTTCACTTTAGTCCATCAATTTTAATTACCACTTTTTCTTCTAATTTCTTGTGAAAAGACTATTTTACCCCTAATAAAGAAAATTGATCACTTTGGTCATTTTTCATTCTTTATAGAGAAATTCACATCCTAATTCAATTCTACTTTTTTCATATCTTATTTACAACAATTACAAGAGTTCTGGGTGATCAAAATCTGGCAGAGTTTTTCTGATCCTTGACGTAATGACTATTTTACCCTTTTTAGCAAAATTGTCCCTTTTTGTCCAAAATAGAAATTTTGGCATTCTTATGGTTATAAGATCTATCTTTCTTTCTAATACACTCTATCATACTAATTTATATTCTTGACATTTAGCTTGATCAATCAAAATTTTATCAAATGACGATTTTACCCTTTTTATGTCCGACTTCCCAAAAATATACCAACCGCGTCTCGAATTGAAATTAAATATACCAACATAATATTCATGAAATTCTAAGACTTTTTTTATGCGATCAAACTCACTTTGGCCTCAATTTTGAGTAAAAAGACTATTTTGCCCCTACCCAACAAAATAATCTATTCAATCGATTTTCACTCGATTTCCTTCCAATAACTTCATAAAATATTTTCAAGGACAAGAGATAATAAAGATTAGGGTTTACTTATATCTGAGTGTCACAATATATTTTATTTAATAGTTTAACTTTTCAACTTAATAGTCACTAACCTCTATTTTGGGGCTTATACATTATGTGTTTCATTGAATGATTTCAAACAATTACAAAAATAATTATTTCAAGACCATGAGAATATATTTTTCATATACAAAGATTTTGTTGATTATGTTTGATTATTGCATATTTTTGTTTGAATCTTGTTATATATCATACATTAATTTAACTAATCTTATCATTCACTCCGGACTTGATTCAAGATATCATAATTTCAATTACAATTCTCCGATTTTTTAAAACTTTTTGAATGAAACTAAACTCAACCTAAGAACCCTCTGAGATTCAATACTAGGAAAGATGGTAAGAAAATCTGGTGTGACACACTTTTCTTCAAAAAGAAAAAACCAAAATGACAAGTTATTTTCAATTAACGACGTAATGGTATAAATATTTACTAAGGGACCTACAAGTCACTCACCATGAAAACCCGACAGCAAATCAAACAATGGAAACTCACACCATTTGGCTTTGATCAAGGACGTTTCCACTAGCTTTAGATGGTATTGAATATTAAGTTTTGATTGGCATCACCTTAGGAGTTGTTTAGTGGTGGAGGTACGACTGTAAGCACGGTAAATTGTTGTGAATCACGGGACAGCTTGTTTGGAATTTTGTAATGGCATCTCAGGTGGCCTTCGATGGTATAGAGCTTAAGTATGATGGGCAGTGTGTCTAGACTCCAGGTGGTGGTCTCGATCGACTTTGAAAAATGGCCAAAACAACGACAGTGATGGCTTGTGGCGTTTGTTTGGTTGTGTTGTGGCAGCCGTCTCTTTTTTCTTTGTTTGAATTTTATTTTATTTTTTTCATTAATTTAACTCCCTCGTAAATTACCCTGTTATTGTTGAAAATTAAGTATACCATATGCAACAAAAATTTATTTATTTTTAGTTAATCATACTAATCAATATATTAATTCCTGTCAAGTTCATATTATTTAATCATGCTTCGTAGTATCAATAAATAGAAACCAAGAGACAAATCTTAACTTATATCTTTACCACCAATAGGAGTAAATAATCATTCCCTTGTATAATATTTGAAGCTACCAACTATTAGCCTTCAATATTATCCACATTAAATACAGAAGGAATTTGAATTTAACCAAATTTAAAGTTATGTAGGTGTATTTTCTTTAATACTAACTTAAGAAAACAATACAAAGTAGGCTTTTGGAGTTTAGGCCATAGGGAATAGATTTTTCTTTCACCATACTTAAGAAAAAATAAAAAAATTATCAAAACCAACTAAAAGGTTCAGCCAAGGGAAGGCATTTATAGATTTAATTTAGTTATTTACCCCCAAGGTCTAATATTATCTAAATAAAATTCTTTGTTTGTTCTAAATTAAAAAATAATTATTTTTTAATTAACTAAATTAATTTAAAAATTTATAGTTCCAAATCAAATTAAAATATCATAAATATGGGACTTTAGTAAAGCTCATTCTGCATTAGATTACCATATGATTCAGTCTTTTCATCTCGTACATACCTTACTAAAGCTTCTAGAGAAAGAAAAAAATATACTTTATAAAATCATGGTCAATAAAACTTTTTAACTTAAATTGATAATATACTATTAATGTTTTTGAAACTCCTTTTAGAACTGAGAATAGCCATGGATTTATATTATCATTTATGCTAAAATTACATCACCTAGGACATGGACTCTATGTTATTAAGAGTGACAAATCCTTTATTCATCACTAACAACTTTTATATGTTTTTCATATTACCTAATTATTATTGTATGCCCAATCTTGCTATAGATGACAGAGATATCTTGTTAAAACATATAAGATCAACATAAGTTATCATAAAGATCTCAAGTTCAATGATTAGTTATACCATTGTAACTTAAAGAAATCCCATAAACTTATGGATAATACTCTATATAAATTCTCAAGTTGGTTAGTTAGATGTACTTAATCTCTAGTAAACATCCATATATTACGCTAAGTGAATAGTTTAATTAATAACTTATGAGATCAGCTACCTTATTTCTCTCAAGAAACATATGTAACATACACTAAACTAAGTTGGATTTTCAATGTCATAGTATTGATAATTCTATGATTGAAAATATTTAAAAATAACTAGATCCCATAAATTAAAAGTTAATATAAATAAAATTAGTTAATATTTATTGTAGACAAAACTTATAAATAAAATGTCAATTTTGTTCATGAAAGTAATAATGTACAAATTACATATTTATCACGTACACTACAATCCCATTGTGATTGTCAGGAACAACACTTCAGTTTATAATGAACCTCCATATCCAAATTACTTCTTTTGTTATTTATGAAGTGACTATGTACTTGACTTCGATCATTAAGTCTACTATAATAGTTTGCTTGGAGTTCTTTTAGCTTACTACACCTTTTAACATAATGAATAAGTATCCATATTATATTTTTCTATCAACTTTGTTAAATTGAAAGCTTGCATCATAATAGCCCTATACTTTGACCTCAAAACATCCTCCACAAACAAAAAACATGTGATTAATTTTTTTCAAGTACTTAAAGATTATCTTGATAGCTATCTAATGATCCTTACTAGAATAAGCCTAATATTTGCTTGCTAATATTTGGTCTTGGATGAAGTCTAACAAACGCTATTGATCTTATGGTTGAAGCATATCATATCTATTTCATGCTCTCAACCTCTTTGTGAGTTTTAGGGCACATATCTTTAACGAGTTAGATTACACGCCTTATAGGCAAGTAATGTCTTTTGAAATCTTTCATCTTAAACCTTTTAAGAACTTTGTCTATGCACATGGATTGCAAGAGACCAGGCAACATATTAGATCTATCTCTATAGAACTTAATTCTTAAAATATATGATGCTTTTCCCAAATCCTTTAATGAGAATTTTTTGGAAAACCATATATTTACTCATTGAAGCATTGTAATGTCATTTTTATTATTAATAGATCATCCACATATAATATTAGGATTATGACTATGCCTCCACTTACCTTTTTGTACATGTAAAATTTATCTTCATTTTATATGAAATCAAACTCTTTAATTGTCTTATCAAAATAAAGATTCCAAGTACGAGATTTTTGCCTTAATTCATAAACGGATCATTATAGCTTGCATACCTTATTTATGTTTCCTTTAGAAAATGAATCCTTCATATTGTATCATATAAACATCCTTTGAAAGGTTTCCAAATTTAAAGATAGTTTTGACATTCATTTGCTAAATCTCATAATCATGGTATTTTGCTATTGCAAACAAAATTTTAATAGACTTTATTATAATAATCGAAAAAAATATTTTATCATAATCAATTCTCTAAATTTGTCTTTGTGACCAACCTAGCTTTATAGGTTTTAACTTTGCCATTTGAATGCCTTTATGTTAAAAACCAATTTACTTTTAATGGGAGTGATCCCTTTAGGTGTGTCTTCTAAGTTTCAAACTTGGTTAGTATGTGTCAATTTCAGACTTATAGCTTCATACCATTTAAAAGTGTCAATGCTATATATTGTCTATATATAACTAGTAATATCATCATTTTCAATGTTTGATACATCATATTTACCTTTCATGAGAGATGTATATCTCTTGGGCTCATACCGTATTATACTACATTTTCGGAGTTCTTGACCTTTTGCTTATTCTATTGTCAATCTTTTATTCATTGAAGATGATTCAATATCATTGTGTGGTTTTAGAACTTAATTAAGTTCCAATTCACTATCACTATTTTTTCTTATAATAAATTCTTTCTCTAAAAAAAAGTGTTACATGAAATAAACACCTTTTGTACAATGGATCATAGAAATAATTGCCCTTTGTTTCTTTTGGATACCTTATAAATTTATATTTAATTATATTTATATCTAGCTAGTTAGTAGGCAATTGCTAGATAAGCATCATAACCTCAACCTTTTGTAAAGTAAATATTGGGATATTTTCATGTCATATCTCATATGGTATCTTGTTAACTCATTTGAATGAAACATTATTTAAAAGATAAATATCATATTTCAATGCTAGTCATCGGAATGATGTTGGGCAATTTATGTTGGACATCATTGATCATATCTTTTCTAACAAAGATCAATTCCTTCTTTCAAAAATACCATTGTGTTATGATGTGCCAATGTCATTGTAAGAGGCATTGTGAAATAATGTTATGTTCTTTAAAATAATCTTTAAACTTATAGCTTAAGTACTCTCCATATTGATCAAATTGTAATGTTTAAGCACTTTTGCTAGTTTATTTCACTACTTTCATTTATGAATGCTTTGAACTTTTTAAATGATTGAGACTTATACTCCATCAAGTATATATAACGAAAATAAGAATAAACATCTTTAAAGGTTATAAAGTAATGTAACTACCTTTTACTTGAATCGATATATGGCCATATACATCAATTTTACTATCTCTAGTAATTCGATTGCATGAATTTCCTTTATAGTAAAGAACAATTTGGTCATTTTATCAATTAAACAAGATTTACAAGTTGCATATAATTCATAATCAAAGGGGCTCAAATACTCTTCTTTATGTAGTTTGTTAAGTCTTATTTATTTATATAACCAAGTCTACGATGCCAAAAGTATAATTCTTTCATGTTGTCTTATTCATTTATATTAAGGATAATATTAGTTAATTCCATAATATAATCCATTATTGAAATATCAAGTACTATAATAAATATCATCATATGAAAATGAATAGGTATTGTTCTTTGTCACAAAATTAAATCACTTTTTTGTCTAAACGATGTAGAAAGATAATTCTTTTACCAAATACTAAAACATTAAATAATTTTTTTGATTCTGAAACTAATCCACTTGGTAATGATATTAGCCATAACAACTCTTGCTCTATTATCCACTCATAGGTCCACTTCATCTCTATGAGGTATTATATATTATTACATATCTAAGAACTACAATTGGTATCATTATATAAAATGAACAACTACTATTCTTTGTTATAAAATTAAATCATTTTTTTATCCAAAAAAGATACAAAGATAATGCTTTTACTATGTATTAAAACATAAAAATAATTTTTTTTTAATTCTAAAAGTAATCCACTTAGTAAGGATGAAAAAAATTTCTTGCAATTAGAAAAACTAATCTTGCTCCATTTCTCACTCATAAGTCAACTTCATCTCCATGAAAATTTCTATTCTCCTTAAGACCCTATATATTATTACATATGCAAGAACCATAATTGGCATCTAATATCTAATAGAAGATTTGAAGTTATATAATTAACCTCAATCATAAATATACCTAAGATGGAAGCAACTCCTCACTTTTCTTATTCAAGTCGTCAAGGTAATTTGCACAATTTCTCTTTCAATGCTCTCCTTGCTATAAAAGAAACATACACTTTAGTCTTTCTTCTTAATTACACATATATTGGGCTTATAAGTGTTGACCTTTTGGGCCTTACCCTTAAAACCTTTTGGGGCTTTTCTTAAACATTTTAGAGTCAATTGAAAATATCATAACACACTTCTATGGTTTTAAGTCTTTCTTAACAAGCATTAATATATTGAGCTGTTGGTATAGACCCTAAATCCAATAGTATTTTGGATATTTAGTATATTTATATCATAATATTTTAATTTATATATATTATTTCATTATTTCATTATTATATATCCGTGTATTTAATAAATATGACAATGCCCTTAGAATAACAAGTTTAATTAGTTGGGCATTATTCTTAAATGTCCTTAGTCAAGTATAGTTATAAATAGGATAACAATAATGCACGAAAACTAGTATTTGTAGTAATTAATAATAACATATGTGTGTTATGATATAAGATATCAAATGAGTACAAGTTAGTAAACTAATGTACTAGATCGACGCATCATGAAAACTCTACGTGAATCATTATAGGAGTATCATAAGTGATTCTTATAGTATCATTGGTGTATATGATTCTTGGACTTGATATTACCATGATTTCCAACATATAGAATGATATATTTTAATATTTTCAAACATCATTTATAACAAGATAGACTATAAAGAAAATAATCAAATATATCATAACTCATGTAAAAGAATCTATGTGATCAAAATAGAATTTGTCCCTTGTATATAATGGGGGTAATATCTTAGGCCTTTTGATTGAATGAGACTTTGATAAATGCATGGCTATACTTAAATAAATTAATATGTGATATTGACTTTATTTAATAGAATAAATCTACTCAGAATATTAAAGAAATATATAATTAAACCATACGAGAATAATACATTCCATACCTCGTGTTCAATTAAGATATTTAAGATAAAGGAATTGAATAACATAGTAACATTGATTACGGATAAAATGATATCAAACTATTAACATTCTCGTTACTTGAGTAGTCATAATGTATTGTTAAATATCGCTCATTAGTTATAATACTAAAATTATATTTTAGTATTACTACAGGATAACTAGAACCTATTGAGTTGTACATTAAGATCGAAAATCATATATATATATATATATATATAAAATCCTAAATGGGTTTATGATTTGTTGAGTTATTTGAGTATTAATTTTGACTAAACCTATTATATAAAAATTGGACTAAATTTATGACTGCCTACTTTACTAAATAAATTAGACTTTATAAATAAATCTAATCAAATGACTTAAGTTAAAACTAAAGACTTAAAATAGTAATATAAATATGTAATATTTGTATTTTTAAGGGTATACCTAGAGTTTGTTTATTTTTGCATCCTTACTCTTAAGTAGAAAAAAATGCACAAAATATTACGCATTTAAATCATAACAGTTAGCACTTTAATTAGATTCTCAATCGTGTAGATACTATAGAGACGTAAAGGCAATTAATTTGTGTTTGTAGTTTGATAAAGATCGTATAATTAGAAGTATGTATTTACGGTATCGAATTATGTACATATGATAATATTAGAGTTTATTGTATGAATTTTAAAAAGCAAACCATTTATTTTGTATAATTTCGGTATATATGTGTATTGGTTTGCTTACATGTGTAAGTTAGAGAGCCTAGCTTCCATCTTATTCATATAAAAATTCATAATGAACTAGGAATGAGACTTTAGCAGTGATTACAATACAAGATCAATATATAAGTTATGGTCCATGATGAAACCATGATCAACTAATTTTTTAATGTAGCTGATCATCTTCAGCATATGTCATTCACCAAAGAGTATTCTTTTAGCATGGATTAAGAAGTAGGCTTAGATGTCTAATATCTTTCAATGCAAGCATATGCATCAAATAACTTATTAAGATGTATTATAATTGTACTAGCATCTATAAACTCATTATCCATTTTGTAATTATGATGACACCGAGCCAAACATCACACATGTTGTTTACTTGTAATCAACATAATGTTTCACCCAAGCATCATATTACTCTTATATTGCATTTTTGATAGATTATGGCAGAATAATTTGTTTTAGGACATAGCTATTCTTCTCTTGCCTAAAAATAATCCTTAAGATGTGATACCACTCCGCAATATTAGGCTTAGTCAACTTATTAGTATCAAGCATGCTCAAAGAGATATATTGTCACTCATATTTTCTTTGGAAATCTATGTTAAAAATAAAATAATTTTTGATAGAATTATTTCATTGATATAACCACAAGATATTTTAACTTTTAATAAAATTGTTACTCTAACTATTTTATTTGAATTTTGTCAATCCTATTAGTAACAAAATTATCATGTGCAAGGATTCGCTTGCTTAAATAAAATGACTATAATGGTTAACAACTCTATCTCAATTAAATTATGTAGGCACTTATTACCAATCATATCTTTTGTAACTCTTAGATTTATAAGTTGACAAATCTTGTCATAAGAACGGTTTCCAATTATATCTTTTATGAAATTTAAGCTTTACCTCTAAAATAAATATTCATGATGAGGGTCAATGTAACACCCCTCTATTTAAAATCAACCACATAAGATATAATCTTTTTTTTTTTTTTTTTTTACATAAAGATATATATATATATATCATGGGTCAAGTATTAGAAAATACCCTAAATTTAATTTAAGTCAAAAAACGTATTTATAGCCAAAATAATTAATACATATATATACATATATGCGAAAGTTGGATATGTATAATGTCCTGGTTACACACATAATTCATAATATGCAACCCAAAAATACAAATTTACTGTACCAACGTGTATATATATATATATATACACACACACACACATATACATATAGATACATATACATAATTATGCATTAACACCAAAAATACCCCCATCATCAAGATACTAGCCCTGTTAACGCCTTGAAGAGTTCGCATCCATATCCCGCGGCGTCACATTACCTGTAAAGACCACAATTTACAAAGGGTGAGTGAAACAGCTCAGTAAGAAAACATAATATTCTAGTACATAATTTGTTTCCTTACCATATATACTATACGATACTGATAACGTAGAGGTTATTAAACTCATATCGCTTTAACATAATCTGACGAAATAAATACACTCCGACCATATACTCTGTATTACTATCCACATAATGCTCATAATTATTATATAGAATGTAAATAAATCTACATGCATTTCAAAATCAAAAACACATGACATTTTTAACAAATTATCGACAAATATATGACCGGTCGTGCTAACACAGTTATGGATCGTGGCCACAAAGTAAATTCGCCCAACCCTCATCCATTCACACCACTCATCTATCGGGCTGAGCATATATTTTATATATGATCGATCATATAATCTAACTATAACCAAGCCAGCGGATGTGAACGGTATCTGAATATTCGAATCCATAACTAATGTAGTCACAAAATTAATACCACATGGCCTAAAACCATGCATTCTTTTTTTTTTTTTTTTTGAAAACTCTTGTACACTCAAACAATGCACAATAAATACCACATATACGCACCTATACACACAGAAATGATAAATAACGTTTACATCTCGATTTTATGCGCATATGAAATTCGTTCATATAATGAATGTATAATGCACTTGCGGATAGTGATACCTAACCAACAATTCATAACATTTTCATAATCACATACACTCACAAATACCTAGTCTACCAAATTCACTGGGATTTATTCATCACAATTATAATTTCTACTATCACGATAAATATATTGTATACTATCCAATATTAATGGATAACCACATCAACGCATTATGTACTAATAAAGAAAATTTACATAATAATTATAACTACTATAATTATTATAACAACTAACGTGCAACGTCCTGAATATTACAATCTATTCTAAATTCTATTAACCACGTTTCGATCACACGGCCATAATAATAATTTATTTATGCATTCCAACAACCATATAAAGTATTATATATACATAACATATCAAAATATTTTTAAATCTCCACAATAATAATTAAAATTACCATTTTATCCTTCCTTCAATTTTTTTCCTCATTTTGTCCACCCAAATCAATTCCTACTAATTTTATTTGTTCCCTAACATACCTATACACATTCAAACATACCATAACATGTTAAAATATATCATTTAGAGCCCGATAAACAGTATTCTAAATTTACCATTTTGCCCCTCTTTCAAATTTTCTTCCATTTTATACATTATTCTATACCCAATTTTGTCTAAACACCATCCCTAAATCCATTCCTACACAAATCAACCACCAATCACAAATTTCATAAAAGAAAATTATATTTTCTTACCTTTAAAATATGCCAATTGCTTGATTAAACTTCCCAATACCGCAAAACCACCTAAATCACCATTAAAAATCATAAACCACTTTTAAAAACCACTTTTCAACAAATTCATAAATTGAAACTTAGTGAAATCAAGAACTTTTACTGTCAAATTAAAACTCTCGACGCGTAGAACAATTTTTCCTTCTACGGTAATGCATTTAATCGGGCGGATTAAAAGATTTTGCTTGATTTTTGTCCAAAAATTTGAAAGGGAAATGGAGAAGCACCTCATGGCAAGGAAGAAGAAAAAGTGGGTTTTGTTTCAATTTTGAAAAGTCAACCAAACTTATCCAAATCCATATTTTTAAAAATTATACTATTGCCCAAAAATATTTCAAAACTTGCATTTAGCTCCCAAAAAAATTATGAGACTACTCAAGCCATTTTTATATTCTTTCACTTTAGTCCATCAATTTTAATTACCACTTTTTCTTCTAATTCCTTGTGAAAAGACCATTTTACCCTTAATAAAGAAAATTGGTCACTTTAATCTTTTTTCATCCTTTATAGAGAAATTCACATCCTAATTCAATTCCACTTTTTCTATATCTTATTTACAACATTTACAAGAGTTCTGGGTGATCAAAATCTGGCAGAGTCTTTCTGACCCTTGATGTAATGACCATTTTGTCTTTTTTAGCAAAATTGTCCCATTTTTGTCCAAATAAAAATTTTGGTATTCTTATGGTTATAAAATCTATCTTTCCTTCTAACACACTCTATCATACTAATTTATATTCTTGATATCTAACTTGGTCAATCAAAACTTTATCAAATGATGATTTTACCCTTTTTATTTTCGACTTCCCAAAAATATACCAACCGCAACTCGAATTGAAATTAAATATACCAATATAATATTTATGAAATTCTAAAATTTTTTATGCTATCAAAACTCACTTTGGCCTCAATCTTGAGTGAAAAGACTATTTTGCCTCTACCCGACAAAATAACCTATTTAATCGATTTTCACTCGGTCTCCCTCCAATAACCTCATAAAACATTTTCAAGGACAAAAGATAATAAAGATTAGGGTTTACTTATATCTGAGTGTCACAATCAACTCATCAAGTATTTTGGTTAAGTCAAACTATTATTCATAACCTAAATATATTCAATATTAAACTTGATCTTAATGAAAGCAAAGTCATAAAGAATGACAAAGAACTCTTATTTGCACTATAATAATAGAAGCAATGATATGTCTTAAATTATTAGGGAGAATTTTAGTCTTAGTTTATTTTAAATTTAAAATAAAATATTTTTAATAAAAGAATAAACTAGTCTAGACATGCATCAATAAAATAAGCAGTTTACTTCTAAGTTCATTGGGTGTCTTAATTTATTTTGTGTATTGTGAATTTATCACATTAAAATATATATAATATTTAAAAATTATAACCTTAAAAATGATTACTATCAATCAAGTCCAACCACAGTAAAATTCATTTCACAAGCTCTTTAGCTTATATTTCAAAGATATTACAGTTGGCACATATGGAATAAATTTTCTAAGAAGTTAAACACACTCAAGTATAAGAATTACCATAATAAATTTCAAACACTCAATTTGAACATATCTCACATATTGATTTTTGCCATAGTATCAAATTGCACTTTTCCAATAACCTTTATCCATTTTCCATCAAAATCATATAATTTTAATTCGGATGTCAAGCATCAATTATTAAAGAGTTCTCATCTTTCTTTGAGAGGTATGGAAATGCAAGGCCATAAGTGATATTTGAAAAAGGAATGGATTTTATCTATAGAATAATTTCTCATTACAATAAATTATGTCATTTACAACTTACTTATAACCACTTAATTCACATGTGTGGGGTTAAAATTAATATTCACATTTAGTAGTTTATGTAAGTTATTGATAGATTGAGAATTGACATAAGTATTACTTGCATCTATAAATTGTTAAAAGTTTTGTTATTGATCACTTACAATTTCTTTAAGTGGTTAAAATTTATAATCTGCAACTTCTTTTTACTTGTAGTTAATATCTTTAATTATTAACAACCTACATTTTTAAGGAGTGGTGAATAATTTCCATTTATCACTTGCATTTGTTTGTGGCAAATAATATCACATTTATCACTTGCTTATGTATGTGGCAGATAATATCACATTTATCACTTGTTATATATAGTAGATGATTACACATTTACGGCTTGTTGTTATATGTGGTAGATGATTCTGCATTCACCACATGCAATTGTTTGGTTAAAAATGGACTAATATTTAGTAATTGGAGGGAAGAATTTATTAGATTTTGTGTTATTAAATATCTATACACTTTTTTTTCTTTAAAAAAAAGAGAAAATACCCTTCTTCTTTTTTTTTAAATTTCTTCACCAGAAACCTTGGGTTTTTGTGTGTCCCAAAGAAAGGTGTTCTCCTAACTAGAAATCCGGTAAGTAGGGTTTCCGGTTTGTTCCAAAGGGGGCGTACTTGTACCCAAAAATATAGCAAGTAGGGTTTTCAGTATTTCATTTATTGAAGCCTTTTGTAGAGGAGAGTTTTTGTGCAGAAAATGCCCATTTTTGTTCTTCCACAGTGCTTCACCAAAACCTAGGTAATTATCTCAATTTTTTTAATTTATGTGTTAATTAATCTCTTTAAGAAGACTGAAAAAATAAAATAAAAAAATTAATATTTTAATAATATTAACCATTAACTTTTTTGTCATCAACAATTGACTTTTTGTAATCATAAATTATAATAATTTTCTTTTATTTTTTTAATACATTATAGGCAAAGTCCATACCGTCAACATGTTGCAGCGCTGCCGGCATGAACTATTAAAATTATTTATTTTGCAGTCACTTTGAAAACATGAAAAGGCAGCAATCCAACCAGTCACAAATCGCCAAAATGATATTTCTTCTAGATGCGTTCCTCGCGTCACGTGGAGTCAATTGTCCATCACATACTTCGATAATGACAATGCCACTTACTTTTTATTTTAAAAATTAGACATTGGAACAAAATTTTTTTTTTTTTTGGGCATTTTAAATATTTTTTTTATCATATTATTTCTGTATAAAGAAATACAAGAAACAAAAAGAATTGTTGACTTACCCACCCATGTTTTATAGCAAATTAACTGCATGTTATCGTTCAATCTACGAAAGCCTTGCTACTTTTATACACATGGTAGATTCAGGAGAAATATTCCTTCTGTTTAACTCTGTAGATTAATTTTTGATGAGTTAATTTGCTGAATTCCTGTTAATCATCGGCAAATTTATTTATAATCAAATATCCTTTCAAAACACACACACGTGTTATAAATGCCAACAGTTGAATACCGAAAAACAGTAGAGTTAAATAAATACGTATTTCCTATTATTTTAATGAACAGATTGTGTTGGTAGGTCTTATTGGGCCATCGAAAAGATACCATTACTTAATTCAAGAATTCCAAAGGCTTTTTCTGCTCTATAAATTCCAAACTAGGTCGCTCGTCTGCTCTGCATTGCAAGTCTTGAATCTTATTGCCCTGCATTAAAATTTCGTTGCAATTCTGAAAATGTGTTCAATCGGAGCAACAAAACCCCACGTAGTTTGCCTTCCATATCCAGCCCAAGGCCATGTTACTCCAATGATGCAACTCGCCAAACTTTTACACTCAAGAGGTTTCCATGTAACATTTGTCAACACCGAGTTTAACCACAAACGATTTATCCGAAACAAGGGACCGGAATCTCTTAAGGGTCTTCCTGATTTCCGATTTGAAACCATTCCTGATGGGCTGACGCCTTCTGATCGTGATGCAACGCAAGATATTCCGACGTTATGTGCATCCATAAGAAAAACTGGTTTGGCTCCATTTCTAGAGCTGCTTGCTAAGCTAAATTCAACAGCGGATGTGCCGCCAATTACTTGCGTAGTTTCGGATGGAGTGATGGGATTTGGTGTTGTGGCTGCTCGGAGTCTTGGTATACCGGATGTACAATTTTGGACTGCCTCGGCCTGTGGCTTCATGGCATATTTGCAGTATGATGAACTCGTGAAAAGAGGGATTGTTCCATTTAAAGGTATATATTATTTGGACAGTTTACTAGCTGAGCTAATTTCATAAATCCAGTGACAATAATTTTATTCTGTAAATTGTTAGACAGTTTACTAGCTATGTACAAATATAACTAATGTTTCAAAGAAAAAAAAGCAGCAGCCTAAAGGGATATAGGTTTTCTTGCTGGAATACTTGGATCTCCTCTTAATATTGATGATCGCATGGTCAGGACATTATATTAAACAATCTTTGCTACTAGACTATAGGTAGTTCGTTAATCTTTCTGTGCACTGTGTTTCAGATGAAAATTTTCTTACCGATGGTACTCTTGATTCACCTGTTGACTGGATCCCCGGTATGCGCAACATGCGACTGAAGGACTTTCCGAACTTTATGAGAGTCACCGATGTTAACGATATCATGTTCGATTTCTTGAAGGTAGAATCGCAAAACTGCTTGAAATCGTCTGCAATCATATTCAACACCTTCGATGAGTTCGAAAGTGAAGTATTGGAGGTCATTGCTTCAAAGTCGCCCAACACTTATACGATAGGTCCACTTCCATTGCTTTGCAGGCACTTACCTGAAAGCGATTTGATGTCGTTTAGCTCAAGTTTGTGGAAGGAAGATTCTGAATGTCTCAACTGGCTCGAGAAAAAGGAACCAAATTCTGTTGTTTATGTGAATTATGGTAGCATAACTGTGATGACAAATCAACAATTGAAAGAATTTGCATGGGGTCTAGCAAATAGTAAGCTCCAATTTTTATGGATTGTTAGGCCTGATGTAGTGATGGGTAATTCCGCTATCTTACCAGAAGAATTTATTGAAGAGATCAATGATAGAGGAATGATAGCAAATTGGTGTCCGCAAGACAAAGTTCTGTCACATCCATCAATTGGTGTTTTTCTAACACATTGCGGTTGGAATTCAACCGTAGAAAGTGCATGCGGCGGTGTTCCTGTTATTTGTTGGCCTTTCTTTGCTGAGCAGCAAACAAATTGTAGATATTCATGCACAACTTGGGGCATGGGCATGGAAGTCAATACTAATGTAAAGCGTGAAGAAATTGCTGTTCTTGTCAAAGAAATGGTGGAAGGGGATAAAGGAAAGCAAATGAAGCAAAAGGCACTGGAATGGAAAAAGAAAGCTGAAGCTGCCACAGAATTTGGAGGAGGATCTTATAAGAACCTCGTTAGATGCATCAAGGAGGCTCTGCATTATTATCATTAATAACATACGCGGGTTTTCCGTCTATGCTTTCAATTAATTTACCGTTACTCTACGTGTTTGTTGAATTTTTTTATGCTTTCTGATTGTTTTAGTAATTTGAAGTTATGTAAGTGTGTGAGTATATCACATGTTTAATTGAATAAGTTGTTTGGTCATTTGAAGTTATGATGTTTAATTATGATGCTTTATGCAATTGTGTGAGCATATTGCAATGTTTTCTTCTATTGAATAAAACGTTTGGTAATTTAACGTTATGATGTTTGATTACGAAGTTTATGTAATTGTGTTAGCATATCACAATATTTTCTTCAATTGAAGAAGATGCTCGGCTGGTGAGAGAATTGAGGATTTGTCAAGAGCGAATTATGTTGATTACTTAAAATGAAAAAGATATGAAAATTGAGAGAATTCTTTTCAATTAAAAACGTGTTTGGTTGGTAAGAGACTGTTAGAAAATGAGAGAATTAAATTAATAAAGAGAGAATTTATTACAAGAGTAGAACAACTTTTGATTAACAGTTACCTGAGAATCAAGAGAGAAAACGTTTTCTCTGTAATCAGATGTCCATCGGCTTTGTTAATAAATATTTTGTTGTCCGAAGCATTTATCTTCATTGAATAAGGTTGGTACAAACATCTTTCATTGATAATATTAAATTTTTTAATTTTAAATCTTGGCATTTAGTGAAAAATTTATTAATTTATTTTAGTTAAGTTTATATTTGAGTGTTTTGTAGGGAATTATAATTAAGTTTTTGATACATATGATTAACACAAAAAGATAATGATGATGATAATAATAATAATAATAATAATTGCATTCTAACTCAATTTTTAAATGTCATTTGTTTACTTCAAATATAGATAATTTATAGTATCATGTTTGACGAGACCTTTGTTTAGAGTGGCACGCTGTGATGCTTTAGTTCTCTTATTTGATCCACATTCACAATTTTTGCTAGATAAAACTTGCAAAATTAGTTCTGCACAAACTACAAGTATGGTAAAGCAACAAAGAACAAAGTAACACATGTTTACAAAGATACTAACTTTTAACATTTTTATTACTAGCAACAACAAAAAATACAAGCTAACTTTTAATGAACTCACTCAATATAAGTGTGTAGCACTCTCTCACTTGTATCACTCATATATAAAATTTCACATTCTCTTCTTTTGGGTTTTGCATTCTTATGTTTTTCACTCCAAAAAATCTTAAACCCTACATTAAGCAACACATTTTAACTATATTATATACTTATGTGTGCATTATTTTCTTATGCTACATAGTCAACTTATTGATGTCAAGCGCCAAAATGCTCTACACTACTCCACGTGCATAATGACTTACTATCACACATGTTGCCTTTACTCTTACGCACACACGAACTTGCGTTAGCCTATCTTTGACTATCTTTGACACTTAACTAATCTTTGTTGTGCATTGACTCACGCTCACCTTGATGTATGTTGTGCCCACAACACATTTCACCACCAAATTGACTTAGGATTAAGGTGCAATCCTGACTTTGAATATAGCTCCCATAATTAAGGTTGTGACATCATGGGTAAGATTCTACTTTGCAGCTTCAATTTCATCATCGAAAACCATATATCAATAGTGATGAAATGTGATAGTTAATTGCTATCATAATTTAAAATATTATTAATCAAGCGCAACCTTTGATGATGTAACACAAGGCATTTATAACTTCTCAATTAAGATTACACCATTACAAAATTCTTAATTTTTTTTCATATTATTTTCAAATGGGGTAACTGCATAAACTTTTCCTAAAACTTCAATGAATAACATACAACTATTGAGTTTCTTAAAAATAATACTTTCACCTTCCCCCTGAAATAAAAGGCAAAAATTTATCAACCATTAGTTAATTGTTTGACATAATGAAATGACCACAAAGCACATTGACTTCGATTTTCAAGTGATTTGTCGACGTTTGCCAAACCTACAATGAATTAAATAGAATGAAGCTTTAAAAGAAGAATGCCTTTAAGGGGTAAAAGAAGAATGCCTTTAGGGGGATTCACTAAGAACGAGTTATTTTAAAATTATTGGTGTTGATAACCATTTTTTATCTTATAAATATTAACATATAAATTTTTTGTTAGTGGTATGATTTGTTGTTGACTTGCTTGGTTCTCTTTCTCCAAGAATTTATTCTTTAGTCTTTAATAAATTCCTGAAATCATATCATAATAGTTAATAAATATTTTAAGAGTACAAACAACAATAACTCAATACCACATCAACAACCCTATTATGTCCAAATTTTATTTGTTTTTCGAAAAATGGCTATCCTTGTTGTAACATATGGTATATTTTAGAAACAAAGGAGATAAAGTAGGCAACTAATACTTGCTTGCTTCATCCACCTAAGTTGGTCAACATATATATATTGTAGCATCTCTTTACTTCAATGAAAAATTTACTTGAAATTGAAAGAATCAAAAGCCTAGAACTGAAGAACAGAAAGAAAAGAAAGAAAATAAACAAGAAAGAGAAGAAAAGAAAAAGAAAAGACAAGAAGAAGGGAAAAGAAAAATTATTAGTAAACAAAAAAAAATTACAAGAAATATGTTTGGAAAGTTAAAAGCACATCTAAAAATTGAGAGGGCAGTACAGTTATAAAATTAGAACATTTATATTTTTATATTTGTAAAATATATTGGAATATGAATTAGTTTTAACAGTAAATTTTTGAATATTGTGTGTTTAAGAATAGGTGTGATGGCAAGAAACCCAAAAGACTTTGAAACTATCCAAAATTGATTATTGGGCTATATGTGAATACTTTTAAACTATAATAAATTTTAGTATAGTAAATTATAATATAATTGATATTCATGTTATCATATTGGTTTACATGCATGATATTAAAATATGCCTTAAAAGTCATTCGTGCAATTGGTTTTAAAGATATTTTGCCTTATATATATATAAATTTATTATTGTTGTTAATGAAAAAAAGAGTTCTTTAATTATAAATATAAACTGTTTCATTTATTTATCATGCATTTAAATAAAATATGTTTGCGAATTATTCGAATAATTTATTTAGTCATTAAATGATATCCTTAAAACTGTTCCCTACGTAAGTGATATTGAATAGGCAATAATATTAAATAATAGGTATACTGATTGTCTTTAGTGAATATCATAATATAATATTAATACAGGTAATAATGATAGTTATGATATAAAGACATTAATATGGATTAATAATTAAAAAATTATTTTTCGAACATGACCAATTAACAATGAATCACATGGTAATGAATATAGTCAATGATTTATCGTATAATTATACTAGTATACAATATAATCCTTTGATCTAAGACATAATGATCGAATGTAATGTAGATGCACATGGTTTATATAGTATTCAAGTATAGAATTAATCACGTCTTATATGTTAAAATTAATTTGATCATGTGTTATTATATATGAAAATAAATGATGGTTAAGATGAGATATATTAACTAAATATACATACGATTTGAGTTTTTATTGACTCGATCCAAATTCAAGTTTCTAAATAAATATTGATAAATAGTTAAAATAGTAAATATCTAATTAAAGTAAATTAAATATTGTATAAAAGAGTTTGTAATGATGAGTTTAGCACATATTGATTGATGGTTCATATTTATATTGGTATAGAATTTTGACACAACAAATGCCCTTTACTCAATTAAGATAAGGTTCAATAAAATACAATTTCATTGTGATTTAAAGGTTATGACACATTACTACATGTTAACTATAGTCGTTGAATTTTTGAAGTATTCAATATTCGAAAGTGTAGAAACAAGTTCATGTCTATTGTATAATAAGTTTACATAGTCACACCAATAGCTAAAGTAGTGATAAATATTCTAGAAAAAGAAAATATTATTAGTAAGAAGATTAATATGTTCAAGATAATATATTGACTTAAATAAATACATATAAGCGTTATATATATATATATATTTACAATTGTTTAAAGTATTTAAAGAATTTTCATAACTTTAAATTTTTATGTAATTTAATATAAATTACATGCTACTTTTGATAATATAGATTATCAAAGGATCTAAATATAAATTATGAATTATTAAATAATTACAATTAAACTCTCAAAATTATACTTAATTATTTACTTAATAGTTAAGTGAATATAATTATGTAAAAGTAGAAAAACTAAAATATAATATATGATAATTATTGAATAATTGTAGTATATACTTATGCATTAATACATTTAAGGATTAATATTGAATTTTGAATAAAGGTTTAAGTATGAAAAAGGTAACTTTACCAATCTTTCATTTGATGAAAAGATAGAAAACCCTAATTTTTTCTTCAAAATTTAGCTAAGGCATCTTCTTTCCTTTTAGTGGTGTAAATTACAGTAGTCAAAGCAACAAACTAATCCCATGAATGTTTTTCATACATATATATGATATATGTTAATTTTTAAACATGAATAGTTCATATTATAAAATTTTGTAATTGTTGCATGTTATGTTATATAATCATTCTTTCTCATGACTAATCTAATAGAAAATAATATTTTTAGATGTTCATCTATATAATTGATGTACAAATTATTTGTAAAATAATATGGGTATAACTTTGAGACCCTGGCAAGAATAGAGGCCATAGGGATTATGACTACTCGAATGAGAATATAAGGCTATCAAGAATTTTTTAATATGATATGATTATGAAACTCTGTTGAGAATGCAAGATAATATGGTATAATTATGAATATTTGGATGAAAGTAAGAGATTGTCAAATATATTTTTGATATAATTAGAATTGTCCATATGAGAATACAAGATTGCATGTTATAATTATGACTATTTGGACAAAGATATGAGATTGTTAGATATATTTTTGACATAATTATGATTGTTTAGATGAAAATATGAGATTGTTGAATATATTTTTATAAAATTATAAAATCATGGCAAAAATATGAGGCCACAGCATCTAATTGATTATGTGGATGAGTATACAAGGCTATTAGATATGCTTTTGATTCTTTTACTTGGATAAAAGTTTTCTACCAAGTATGATATATTCCTTTGGTACTTGTTTGATGTGAATTAAATAAATTATAGTGTGAAATATGTTGAAAATGCGATTGATATTTAATTTATGCACACATTTAAGCAAATTTTACAATTATTTACAAAATATATATATATATATATATTTTCTTATAAATTAAATTCACTCATTGAACAATAGGCTCATTCTTTTTTTATTGTTCTTTTTTTTTTCAAAGGTTATGTAGGATTCTTATAATGTATAGTTTGATACATGAGATTGGGACCATTTATGTTGTTTATTCATGCAATTTTATTATTTAAAAATTATGAAAAAAGTATATGAAAGCAGGAAAGCACATGTTTTTAGTAGGATTCACTACAAACTCCAAAGAATGTTTGGGGCGGATTCAATCAATTTAGTATCAAAGTGTGATTTTAATTTTGTAGACTATTTTGTGACATATGCATATGGCGTGTATCATAAAATGATTTATTAATAATGATATTAGTATGCATACCATGTATAGATGTGTATGAAATCTAAGTAAATTCTAACATAGGGATGTTGTATTAGACTGTGGTTGTAATATTAAGATAGATTTAATTCCTTTAGATGTTTGTAATTTTAATACTATATTCGGAATGAATTGATTTTTCAATTATCATGTTATAATTGATTGCTTTTGGAAAGAATTGACATTTTGATATAATGTGTTTGTTCATAGATTATATCAAGAACAAAAAGTTAAAAATTTGACAAATTTTTTAAAAATAACGTTGTTTGATGAAAAAGATATTATATATATATATATATATAATTTCATAATTTCATAATTTACGTATA